>JAOWAW010066894.1:0-16696 GCA_028565695.1 Nicola tetela | reverse complement strand
CTCAGTGTCTGTACTGCACTGATGAGGCCACAAAGGCTGAAACAGTACTGTCTGCAATTATATGTATGTATATATATATATATATATATAAAGAAAGAACCTGGTTAAGCATTTTTATCAATACACATCATGCAGATCCTATTGATTCAATTTGAACATTACTGAGTTCACCAGCAAAATATCCAACACATGCAATGGCTAGACCCTTAACAAACAGCCTCTAACTTCACATAAACATGTGCAAGCAGACACACACATACACACAAACGCACACGCAACGCAACATTCGTAAGTATCATTATAGTTTGACTATCTATCATGTATCTCCTAAGTTATGCAGTAGTAGTATGGCCAAGACGGTCAGATTTTAAATACAATGGAACAACTGATTAATTCAGGCAAGAGCAAATTCTTCTGTTCAATATCATATCATATCATATCAAGGGTCAGACACAATTGTGCACATTCAACAAGCAACACACTTGTGATTAGGATAAAGTCAGTTTTTCGAAATTATCTCAACAAAGTATTTTCTTATTCTCAAGTGAGTTGATTGGCATCACAAAGGACAAATTTGCACAGAGTCTGCAGAACAAAATATTCTCCTTGTCTTAAGCTGAGATTTTATGGTCACCGTGGATTGACATCAATCTCTGCACATCGTTTCGATCATAACACATACATATAAATACTGTTCAGCTGACCAGATGTACATAAACTTAAATAATCATTTTTGTGCAATATTGAAAGAGAATTTTGACATATATCATTTTAAAGAGCTTGGAAATGTGTCAAGTTTAGGCGCTATAAAGTCTCAGTCGTATGTGCTAGAATCTAATCAGTTTTGAATTATTGTGCTCAGCTATTGAATTTGTTCGCTTTGATAATCTAATGTGGGACTGTTAGTAAATGTGTCTACTTGGAAGTCTGTGCTGCTCTAACGCAAAGAGCTGATGTAAGAAGGCAATGGCACCTTTGTTCGTCCAAATTTGATGGACCGTTCTGTCGGCTAAACATGGTGGGGCAACATCAATTCCATCTTCACATTCAGACAGTTGGACGGAGATTACCCGCCACCTCTTGCTATACATATGAGTACGAATATGTTGGGCTTCCAAAACAGTCAATAGTCTTGGGATGGTAGATCTCTCCTCACAACCACCATTATGCGAAACCTCCAACCATTGGAAGACGAGTTGGGGAGAGCACACAATAACGATTGTATCTGCCTTCTCCATTGTTCTATCAAACCAGCTGCCGACGCCCTCATGAACTTCATTCTGGTTGAAGTTGTCAGCCACCACTTTGCAGCCAAAGCTGGCCAGCCACGTGCCAAAGCGAGCTATGTTGTCTTTGTGTCTTGTCGTCATGTAGCCACGAGTGTGACAGATATACACAACTGAGAAGGCCTTGTCCTTGCAGACTTGTTCTTGGTAGGAAATCTTCACCTCTGTGATGATTGGTGGCTCAAATTCCGTTTCCAGGGTAATTGTTCCCAGGCATGTCTCAGAAATGTCCCTGCAAATACCGTTCAACTGAGCCGACTCTCTAATCGGGAGGATTTTACCAGAGTCACTTACTTCATTGATCTGTTGGAAATGGTTGGTGTGGCAGGGACCTGCATAGTACACAAGGAAAAGATTATCAAAAATTAAGCTATTATGGAGCCATAATTGTCACCAATTTCATGCACCAGTGAACTGTCAGTGAGCTAATGGTGCTTACAACGTTATAAACACCAAGAATTTCAAACTCTTTCACAGAGAAAATGCTTTTGGGCTCACATGAAATTATCTCTTTCAGATACTAACCTGTCTTTGCCAAACCGCTCAATCCAGCTGGAATCTTTTTCTCCTTTCTTGGCTTCTGTGCTCTTAAGAGCCACCATCTTGCTGTCAGAATGACACAAAGAAGCACAGCAAGCAGTCCAACCAGCAAGAGTGGTAACAGAACCATGTCTTCCGGATGCTCTGTGGATGGAGAGGGAAAGGCAGAAATATCAGAGAGAGAGAGAGAGAGAGAGAGAGAGAGAGAGAGAGAGAGAAAGAGAGAGAGAGAGAGAGAGAGAGAGGTATAGCTAACGGATTTGAGACAAGTCAATGAAAACAGGGTCGTGAAAAAAAAACATATCAGTTCTAGAGGATCAATTGGCTGCTACTGTTCACCACATCTTGATACTATAGCCACGGGGATTCATGATCATGTGTGATGGTGAGTATGAAGTCCACAGGCCAGTAATCAACACATCAGTTTAGCATGATATTTCATCAGATTGCACAAAAAGGTATGGTCACCACATGGCCACGGGGAATGACTGCGAAAACAATTTGGAGTTGAATATTTATTATCATCATCAATAACACACAAGTACAACTCTTCATACAATGAAGCCAATTGTGATAATTGTAACTGTTGCTATACACTAAACTGAAATGATTGCAAGTCATGTCCCCCCTTTGTGCAGAAATTCTAAAAGATCAAGCCTCCAACAAAACTGAAGAACTCTGCAGTTGACCAGTGTGAAAAATGAAATTTAGCAAATGTAGACAATGCCAGCTGCAAACTGTTTTGAAACCAGACATCAGCTTACCACATGGTATGTTAGTATCACATTTGCAATATATTCTCTCCTCTTGCTTGCCATCACACGGTGGTTTAAATTTGTTTCTGTAATGCAATCTGTTTGAATATTGGCACGAGCACTCATAAGTTCTCTGACTGTAACCGCACACACCAGTGCAGTTTGACTCAGCGGCCCAGGCACCCCACGTACTCTCATCTGTTGACAAGAAGACAGTCAGTAGAAAGTCTTCAGTTTCATGATATCTGAGATTCTACAACAGAATGGATGATCATGTTAATAGCTGAATTGGAAGAGAATGCTTCAGTGAAGAAAAAAAAAGATGATGACACAATATTGTGGCTGCACATCACAAATTGCCTAAAAAGCAATCAGAATTTTCTCAGTTATCAAATTAAAGTTTTTGTTAAACTCTTGGTTAATTTATGTACACTGGATTAAAGCAAGACATTTTTCAAAAACGATGGGCAGCATTATGTACTAACAAGTCTTCATGCTTACCAAGACTTCTCAACTGTTCCAATGAGCTTTAATACCTTTGGGTAGAAACCAATTTTATTATTACCGAAGAGGCTAAGGACACTTTGAGTGGCACTGCTATAATTTAACCTGGGCACAAAGTAGACCTTGTACCAGCAATAAAAAGCCTGTGTATGCTAATACTAAGACTCTATGCACAAGTGTAGATCTCAAAATTTTGCATTAGGTGTAAGCCTGCCAGTGGTGCTCCCTTGCTGTTAAGAAATTCAACAGCATTTCATCTAGTTTTCTCCACACAGCATCATCAGATGTGAGAGGACAAAATGGAACAAAAACAGCTCATCTGCTCAAATAGAAGTTGTGCACTCCAACTTCAAGATAGCCAAATGAAACAAACAGTCAAACACTTTTCCTGGACTACTCATCACAGAAGAATAAGCTTCACAATCCAATATGGACATTCAATTCACTGAACATCAAACATCATTCGTGGTTGACCAGTCAGTCAACATGCATTTTTAGCTGCAGGTTGATCTTGCTGTAAAAGAACACACAGCAGCAACGTTTAACTGCGTACCTCATAGCAACAGAAGATTATGATCAACCGGACGCCTACCGATTGCACTGTACTCAAAGTTCTCTGCTCGAGCTCTCTACAAAGCTCCAATTTGTGTGCTAAAATTTTCAAATATTTGTGAAGTTATCATTTAGTAATTTATGTACATGCGTCAGGAAAGTGTTCACTATTACGCTATTTGCTGTGGTAGAAGTTTTAAATTGAAACCTCCAACACAGAAAATTATTGACAAGGAGCTATTCTCACTATGCCATGTGTGCAATAAATGCTCAAGAAACAAGGCCAGCTGATGTGGAATCAACATCAGTATACCAGGTGATCTTCCTTTGTTAAATAGTGATAAGTCCCAAACCCAACAACTGCTAATATACCGTAAATCCTCTTTTTAGCGCCTACCTCAAATAAGCGCCTACCTCTTTTTAGCACCTCGCTCTCAAGTGGTGTGGAAAAAATAAGTGCCTACCTCAAATAAGCACCAACCTCAAATAAACACCTGCTCACAAGGATGTGTGAGTAACATTTAACTGAGATCACCTCCAATGAACGAGGAAGAAGACAAGGAAGAGGATGATGAAAATGAAGAGGTTACTGAAGACGACCTAGAAATCTACTAGAACGGTAGAACAGTGGAGTGTGGTGATGTATGCCGCGGTCTGCCGTGTGAATAAAAAATCTGTGGTGCTGTCTATTGGTCTGTCAAGAATGTGCGTGCACGTAAGGTTGAAAAAATTAGTGCCTACCTCAAATAAGCGCCCCTAGGATCAAGGGTTTGATATTATTAAGTGCCGCAGTAGGCGTTAAATAGAGAATTCACAGTAAGATCCAATGCTTATTCTGTGCAAGAAAACACACATTTAGGGTCTTACGTGAGCAAGGCACAAAAATCATACAAGGCAGGTGATTCAACCACTCTGTAGTTTTGGCTGAAAGATACCAAGGAGAGATGGTATAGCTGCAATGATGCTGATGTAGAAATGCACAAGTGATTGGGAAGTGACAGGGAGTGATAGGGAACGCTGTCAATAAACGGAATTGGCCATGCATATGGGCTGTGATCGTTCTCAGATCTGTAACACACAGCGGGAGGCAGTTCTAGTTAGCATTAGCTTTGCTGAACTAATCCAGGGTTACAATACTAAACACTAGATTTCTACAGTCCAACAAGGGTATATCTACACCCTATTGCACCATTCATTCCAGCGGTGACTTCATTACACTTGATTATAAGGTTCAGCTGTTACTAAGCACACATCTACACATGTCCCTTGTCTTTGCATGCGTCTTAGACTAATAATTCAAGCTGGACAGTCTTCAATACAGAAGGCAATATATGCGAGACATGTACAATGCTGCATTTTGCCTTTTTAGAAGCTAGAAATAATTGCTGATCATATAGTCAACCTTCTATTCAGTGATAACATGCGGTCTGGATCAGATGTGAGTGGCATGGGTCATTGTGTTCTGAAGTAGGACATGGACTGAACAAAGAGACCAGCCTAGCAATGCAGATGATGATGTCATTACCATAACTACTTATATGTATTATGCTAGGTCTGCAACCCACCCATGAATTCCCAATGAACACCAAAATATCATGTGATACATTTGACCAGACTTCATTTTGCTTATGCAGACTATGCTGTTCTAGTACTGGGTGCTTTTATTGATCATGATGTGACAAACTATAAAGTGTTCCTTACCTTTCCAACTGAAGACTGATAATTTGTGAGGTACCTTGTGCACAGGTTTGATGTACCAAGGTACAAGTTCAAATTGCCAACGTCCAGGTGTCACTATATAGCAACTCCATGTGCCTATTATTGTAGTGTTCCGTTCATCCCAGAACACAACTGATGATTTGCAATGTGCCAGAAACAGAGTTGATAAAGCCGACATGGAGAAGAAAATGGATTAGAATACATCTAGGCTCAAAACAGCAAACAATTAAATAACCATAAACATGAAGGGATAGTGGTCAAATAGCTACGATTGCCTCCGCCAGGCTTGTAGGGACCAGGCTGGGGAGTGCTCCAGATTTTATTAGATGATTATTTGGCATACATTCGCATAGCAGAGTTTACATGTATTTATTGCTATTCGCTTCTGGGTAGCTAAAACTCATTTTCCAAATGCAATCAATTTGAGAAGAACCACAGTTACCATAGGTGGTCAGTGATGGAAGTATGAGTGCAGACCTCCCAATCATCATTCAGCAACGGTTGCGGAAGAGCAGGAATTTAGCTGTACTGCCCCCACACCCGGGTATACATAGTGGCATGCATGTGCAGTCGCATCCCTTATCTGCAATATCCACTACACTGTCCAGGCTTAGTATACATGCATACTAAGGCTTGCGAGGGCTCTGCATTAGTTGTTACTGTCAACTTGGCTCCAGTATGGATGTTATTAAAATTTATATTAATAGCTAGGGATGTAGCTACCCCACTACTGAGGAGCTTTGGAGGTGTCTAGGAAGAAGGCCTCAGTGAGGAACAGGGCAGTGCCTCCTGCTGGTGAAGCAAAATGTGAATGAAACACCCTATATAGGGCAAGTTGCTAGAGAATTTCTAGCAGGCCATCTGTGGAAACTATTGCTTCTTGTTTTCTTAGTATGGAATGTGATGGTTAGGGTAAACAATTACCATGCTAACCAGTTCCTGGGTAACAGGGCTGCAAAAAGAATGACAGTGGAAACCTCATTTGAGCAACATTCATTCTTTCATGAAAAATTCGACCATGGAGTAATTTACATAAAATTGAAAGCAGCACACTGACATTTGAGAAAAACACAAATCTACTGTCTGTCTTTAGCTGTGGAAAAGTTCATTTAACCAGTGGAAGATGTGTGCCTGCACAGTCACTTTCTGGGAGTAAGTGAAACAACTTTATAGCTATAGACTACTAACCCACCGACAGATACAGCTGCAAAGGTTTGAGCCCAAGTGCTTGCAATGAAACACAGGACTCTGGGGTCGCTGCAGTTTTTCAATGGCTAAATCAATACGTTTTCTGAATTTAAAATCATGATTGCACCATTAAAACATAAATATAAAGCTACAGGCTCCAGTTCAAAAGAAATAATTAGATATGCTGCCTCATGTTACTGTGGCTTGATGAGCAAAAGTACACTGTTACATACAGCTGCTAAGAAAAGAACTGAAATTTGTCTACGTTACATAGAGAAAATTCCATCTGGGAGGATTATTAGCCATTATTTTCTCTCTTTTTCCATGTTACAGCTTCTTTTCATTTTAAATTTTACACCGGCTTCAATGCACAGCTAACAGCTGCAGTGTACTCCAACCGGCAGTGACCAAGAGCCAGGCCAAATGAAAATTGTTATTGTAATTGCTTGGTCAATTCACCAGCTATAGCAGCATTACTTGCTTTGTCTGTTAGTTGCATGTTTATATAACCTTAAGTGGCAAGAAATCTTGCACTTACAAGAACAACTGAGCTTAATTTCAAACAAAAA
Source organism: Nicola tetela (assembly GCA_028565695.1). Lineage (NCBI taxonomy): Eukaryota > Metazoa > Porifera > Calcarea > Clathrinida > Clathrinidae > Nicola > Nicola tetela. The sequence goes on along the minus strand of JAOWAW010066894.1, from coordinate 9,583 downwards.
ATTACACCTTATCATGTTTAAAGAACTTACATCTACACAGAAGTGATAGATTGCTAGTGGTGGTGAAAACTGGGACATCTGATGGTATATTCTGCTTCTTCCTGGGAGTGTAGGGTGTGACGGAAGGAGATCTGGCTGATTGTGCTGACAGGGATGTGGCATTGATAAACTTCCTGATGGAGACATCCTCAGATGGTGACAGTACAGGTGAAGCTGCAACACATTGTATCCAAGTTTAAATTACATGATAGTCAATTGCCATTATAGCACAGATAAAGTTTCCACCTCAGCTGTAAGTGAACAACACATGAAGTGAGGGTCATTATCTTATTCTACACAGAGGGATAGTGCTGCCTCAATCTGTTGCTCTTGAGCATCAGACTAAATAAATAATAAAGTACCTTCATTTCTCAAAAAAAAGAAAGTTAATCTAAGCACAGGTCAAAGCTGCTGACAATTTGGTACAAAATTGTTTAGTCAGTCCAACATTACGAACATCCCTGGTTCTCATTTCATCATCTTTCCTATCATTTTGTTGCTTTTGTTCCTCTTTTGCTGAGTATGTCTGAATGTTTTCATATTCTTGCACACTGATAAAAGTTTAGACATGGTGTGCAAGAGCTAGTAGGGCGATCGAGAAAGGGTAGATTGCAGTAATCATCCTGTCAGGAAAAGGACTTGGTGGCTTTTATGCAAGTATGTGCATGTACATGGACAAGTCTGACTAATGAAAAAATCCAGAATTGTAAGACACCACATTTAGTATCTGAGGCTACTATAATTGCTCTCACTTACAGGTCATGCTCAAATGAAAGTCCAAAACAATGGGCATGTTTCTCCTTGGAGTCTGGAAATGACGCTTGTAAACCCCTTCATCATGCCTTGTTACGTGAAAAAGTATAAGATAGCTGCATACTAGATCGAGATACCACTTGCCCCTGTTGAGATTGGTAGGTGCACCAGAGGATCCCCCATCCTTTATATACTGCCAAGAGATGAACTTGCCACCCTCTGGAATTGGGCAAATCAGAATCAACACCTGATGACTGCGTGCTATTGGTGGAATGGAGGTGATCTGCAGTCGTTTGCGGACAAGCACAGGAATGTCAACCGGCAAAACAGCAGTGCGTGCATCTTTGACACCACCGATGTTGTAATGCACAGTACAGCTAATTTCCATCTTCCTGTCTTCACCAACCGACTGCGCTGAGATATTCAGCAGGAAAAGATCACCAATGACCTTGAACTGAGGACTACTCCAACCATAGGCTGCTTCATCATTTAGTTTCCATCTAATGTAATCTATTCGGGCATCAGGTGCTTCGCTCAGGTGGTACTTGAACACTTTCACAGATCCTGACTGTTCCAGCTGAGCATCTGATAGATTGACAATGTTGACCCATGGCAGTTTACCTTTATGTAAGAGAAGAAAAAACAAACAACCAGACAAGAAATCCTGTGTTAAAAAAAGTTTTAATTTATCGTTAAACCACTTGCTCCAACCCAGAGTTCAATTGGCATCGCCCTGCTCTGTGCAACTTTCTTATATTTATTGAATTAAATTTTAGTAAATTTGTGTTTTTGGTTATTTGTGAGCATGTTGTGGACCACAACCCTGGGGCTACATTTTTATAGAGTCATTAGTGATAATGCTACAAGTCAAAATTACACATCAGTGCATCAACTGATCCTCCAAAGTCTCACAAAATATCTCCTCTTGCTTGTCTGCAGCCTATACAAGCTTCTCATTGGTTGCCTGGCAGCAAGCATATTCTGGATGAGGAATGGTACCAATCTCGGTTAGCAGCAGTCACCGACAATCAATCTGTACTTTCCACCTCAATGAATCAGAATGGCCGGGCAATTTCGCTTTTCTGCAAGAGGTGGGCCAGCTCATTTGAACATGAACACTTTGAATGAAATCAATATGCTGAATGCGGCATTATCAAACAAGCAGCCTTTGCAATGATTCCTGCAAAAACCACTGCATTTTTTCAGGCATTGCATCACCAGGTCTGTTGTCAGTATGATCCAGTGGTTGTTTTTCTGATGTCATGCACTGCATTGTGACATCTGTTTCAGGATGGTTTTTAAAATGGCACCAGTTTCTCAATTGAACCATTCCACTGGCAATTCACCACAAAGTCAACAGATCAATTCATGCAAAATCAGCTTATTGATTCAACAAATGCAGGGTGATTAATCCATTCACATGATTAAATGCATTAATGCTTAGAAAACATATTAAAATGGCCCATTGAAAGCCAGGGGATGCCCTGCAACCTATATCTAATGCTTGCTATCATGCCAGTTTCTCCTTTGAAATGTCCCTTGTGGTCTCTTCATCGACAGCCAAACCAATGAGGAAAGGTGTCCCACCTGTCATATCCCAAGCCATTCACTGTATCTCAAGCTAAAGACATGGTTGTAACACCGGTTTAGCATTGATTTAGAATGCTCTACAGTGTGTGTACAGCCACATGCCCACCAGTCTGAGAAACATGCTATATGCATGCATGATGTAGTACATGGACCAAGCTGTGCTGCTTGCCTGATGTGGTGATCCACAGCAAGCATACTGCTGCTGGCACCATTTGACGCCATAAAATTCGGGTTTGCGATGGGGAATATATTACACTAGCAAGGAAGGTACATTTAATTTTGAATTGACACACATGTACATGTATTCTCACACACACATCCAGGCATACAGGCAGCTATAACAGCACATTCCCAACATGTACATATTTACAAAATGATTTTTTTAGTAGTCAGAGCTCGTCCACACACTAACCTGTGGAAGCTTCTCCGTTTTGCCATGGCTGTGTCATTACTAACATTCCTGCACTCATTGCAGAGAAGAGGAGAACAAGGCAGAAGATGGCCATGGGTTGTCCAGCGTAATGAACACTTCCCTGTACTGCAGTACTCTTCACCTTCTCCCAAAGTACCTAAAATCACAGCAAACAGTTACTATTCGCTTCCATTATGAACAACTTCTCTAAGAGTGTTTTGCCACTGAAAGCCAATGGAAAATTAGAGACATATGCCAAAGAAGAACTGACAGCGTGGTAGGACAATACCAAGTTGAACAGGCAACTCCCTCAACTGCTTGTGATTAAACCTTGTATTTTAGAGTGCGGTGCAGCAGAAGGCAACACTTAACAGTGCCTCAGATTTTCAGCTCACCTTTGCAGCTGTGCAGACAGTGGTCTTTAGCTTTCTTGCTTTATCCACAACAGGTGCACAAATATCAGCACATACTTTCTCATCTTCTTCAGGTAGCTTGCAAATTGGAAAAAAATAAAAAGGAACATGGAAGCACTGATTAGATATTCAGATTGCCAACAGCTCCTATTTCTGGCTCTTGCAAAGACAAAATCCGCAATGAAAATGAAACATTGTTCCTAACAAAACGATAGTCTAAAACATATGGACTCGGTCAGATAGATGGCTAGAAGTGGACATATCATCTGCTCGCCACAACACCCGAGATTGCCCGTAAATGGTAAGCCACAAATGTAGCATCATTGTTTTGCATTTCAAAATCGCAATATGAAGCAGCCGACTCCGCAGAGGCCAGGCATGACAGAAGTCACAGACACAGTGTACCTGTGTGTATGTAACATGATAGTGGTGTGTGGAACATAATGGCGGTACGTGGAACATGATCTCTCCCATAGCAAGTGCTGTTCTGCACATCAGATGGCCACAAACAACAATACCCTGTAACTCCGAAATGTTCACTTGGAAAGTATGGTACGACTCCATATGAACTTTTTCGCTAGCATTCATTCACACTGATCCTTTCCACTAAACACAAATCAATTGACAGTGGGTGGGCAGAGAAACAAAGAAAATAGATAACAAGAGGAATCACTGACTCAGGGAATCAATAAAGGGGTAAGTGGTGCAACCTGTAGAATGTGATGCATGAATTGTGTCAGTCAGGAACAAAGTTCATTCAATGAATTTTCGCACATTTCACCAGCTTATACAAGTAGAACCACAATTGACCTGGTCAGTAATCAGCTGGTCAAAATAGAAGTCATCCTCTATTCACTGTAACTCTGGCTCAATCACAGGTTTGAGACTGTTTACTTCACCTGACAAAGAGTAACAGGTGTACAAGTACCAAGTATCGTTTTGGAAGCTTTTCTAAATTTTCACTGAACAGATGACAATGTTTAGACTTACAGTGGTGCCAGGGGTTGTATTATCTTCAGATGATACACTTTCTGCAGTAGACCACAGCTCATTTCTCCTCAGCCCTTGAAAGAACCAAAAGTAATATCAATAGGGCAAGTTATTCAGAGATTAGCAAACACACTATCCATTCATTTCTGAGATCCATCAATACTACAGTATTTTATTTCAGCAAAGAAAACAGACTTGTTTCAGCTCTGGGCACATCCACAATGGAAAATTATGGAACCTGCATGAGCTAATGAAATTTCTCAAGAGCTGTTTCACAATAAAAATTTAATAATGAATGTGTACTGTATGAAAAATATATGTGAATTTACAATTGATAACTTCCAGCCCATGTGCAAGCTGCTAAAATCTTATCACATTTTTTATGCTACTGACACATGTTTAACATGAAGGAGAAGAGTACTGAAATTTCGCAGGTATCTGGTTTGATTTATAAACATGGTATAACCAGCTTATAGATATCCAAAGTTTAAGTTGTAAATCAAACCATGAATGAAGGAGTTCAACCTCTTTCATTGGTGGGAACATTTCTAGCCTTGTACTCACGGTGCAAATACCGAGGTGGCCAGTTAGCAGCAGGCTCAGCAGCACTTGTCACAAACATGTCTGCCCTGCTCTCATCTGCTAGAGAATATATGCACAAACACATGTAGCTGTTGGGTGAGTATGTTTCCTGCATAAGCACATAATGTAGGAAGTTCTTACACTTACCAGCTCTGTAGTCCTTATTTTAGAGCTAAATTTGGCCATTGTTTATTTAAGTAGTATATGGCTTTTATTTCTTTTCTGTGGGTTGTTGTGTCAGAGAAACAATTTTAGCAAAAAGCAAAAACAAAAACAGGACAAAATTGTGTGCTAGCAAAGCCATGCACTTTATTTACGTCCACACATTAGGCAAAGTCACTTTATTTACCTAGTAAAATCCACATAATTGCTGGACAGACCAGGTGTGATGCCTAACCAGATTTTGTTAATGCTTAAGAAAAAATAATCTTTTTTACCTGAGCTGAGAAGAGGGTAGTCCACTGGAACACATTCTTCACCTGCCTGTGATGGCTGATGTACTCCTAAAGCCACAAAATCACACAACACCCTGTGGCTAATAAAAGCATAACAGACAAAACCTGGCCAGTTGGAGTCACCTGCAGAGGTTTTCAAATTGAGAGCAATATACTTAGAGTTTTGTAATTCAAGTCACATGGCATAGTTTATAACTCTTTGGCAGGCCACCAGTCCTGTGTGATTTTTTTGGTGCTGCTAGTTTGAAGTTGGAGCAGTTAAAGGGTTGTTAACTAATACAAGTAGCTGTGAACATGCATTTTATATTGTAATTTTGACTTTGTTGTATGAGTTACAAAGCCTTAAGTTTCAAACAAATGTTTGTCCAATAAGTAACCACTACTTGATGAATGATCTGTATCAGATTTTAAGGAAGTCTCTCTTGTAACAATTATTTAAACCTTCTTCACTGATCTGTTCTTTACCATAAATTATCCTTCAGTGGTTGTTGAATATTTCTGGAGTTCTCAGTGTATATGCATCAGTCTCTGCTTTGTGGTGCATGGCGGTTCACTGTCACTGGTGGTTACCACAGAGGACATATTCTGATAACAGTGTTGCATAAAATTCCAACAAGTAACTGTTCAAAACACAATCCCCACACTGCACATTCTATTGCTACATGAGTCAGCTTGCCAGCAGTTTGTTCAACTTACCACCACAAAACAGATCTCTCTTGTCTACATAGATGGGTTCTTCAGAATCAACTTGAATTGATGAAATTTTCATGTGAGCCAAACGCTCATCACGGAGCAAGGCCAGTCGCTGAAGTTGTCTAGCTGCCTGAGGTGGCATACCAAGACAAAGGATCACACAGCCAATGTGACCACAGAGAAGACATATGGAGTTGACATCAACTTCAGCCAGTCGTGCAAGATAGGCCATTTTGTCCCTCATCTTTGCTGCGGTGAAGGTGTGGTGGTCACAATCAATTGTCACTCTCACTGCAGACTGTCCAGGCTGGGCTGCCAAACATTTAAACAAAAGTAATTTATAGGAATTATACATATATATTATATATGGCATAATGTTCAAAGGTCAATTGATGTCAGTGATGGAGCTACTCGTACTTGACTGTTTTAAGAACCGCTCATTTGTTGAGCAAAATGCATTGTTGGACAAACATCGCAGGAAATTTGTGAACAGTCAAACGTCTTCAATCTTACAACAGCTGTATTGGCTCTAGCTATCTTTGGGTTGTGAGAAATAATCACACAACACAAAGTTACTCAAAGACCACAAGTTAATGTTTGATCGGACAGGGACATGCCTCAGTAGGATGTCAAAAACAACATACAGCTTCGCTAAGCACACCTCTACAGTGAAAACTTCATAAATAGGATGATGTGAAGAGCTATGGCCTGCTCATGATGCAACATCCTAGCTGACATTGCAAGTAGACATAAGTTCTAGGACATTGTTGTTTGTGGCCATCTGATGCGCAAAACAGTACTCACTACTGGAGAGATCATGCTCCACATGTCTAGGCCATAGCCAAGTACCTAGGACCACAGGCTGCACTATAATGTTCCATGCACGTAGGCACCCTGTGTCCATGGCCTCTATCATGTTACATGTATGCAGGAGGATATGTCCACTTTTACCCATCTAGCTGACTCCATATGGATGTCAAATTAATTGCGCATACATGATCATCACTAACCAGGACGATGCCTGTACGCTCTCTCAACTTGCATTGCAAAGCGCTTCACTATCCTTGCAGCTCTGTCAAGCTCAAGCTGGTGGAACAGATGTATCCAATCACTCAAGTTGTCTTCACCAATGTGCAGGTCAGATGCTCCGTGATGAAGCAGGAGGAAGAGTCGTCTTGGGTTGTCAATGTAAGAAAGCACTCGGTCATTCAATCTTGTACAGAGCTGCTCATACTGCCGGCGAAGCTCTGGCTTTGATAACTCTTCACCTAGAGCATCCATGAGCACTCCATAAGCCACACGAAGCTCAGGAGAGACTTGGGTATGTTGGTGAAGAGCTGGTGGCTGGGTGGTCAGGTAGGTGATGGCTGTTGCTGGAATTTGTTGAGCAGGCAACTTGTGTGTGGCAATGTTTTGGTCCACAAAGCAGCTCCGGTCACTCAAACTCACTGCAAAGAGCAACAACAGGGGCAGTTTTCATTTGGTTCACTTAAAAGTTTTTTTCCTCATGAGAGCCTTTCATGGACCATGTTGAAAAAAAAAATCAAAGGCACGTTGTGGCTCAAAAACCTTAGGCTAGCTTGAGTCTCACCTGCTCTTTGAAGTTGGTCCAGTTCGTGCCGCAGACGCCTCACAAACTGTGGAGCAATTTTGAAGTCACTCAGCACTTCTGTGAGGCGATGGAACGTCTCAATTCCTTGTGTACCAACGAGTCGGATAAAACGACTCGCCTTTTCCATTGGGTCAGCAATAGCTGAGAAAGTGGTGAGATCTCCAAAGCTGATAACACCCTGACTGTAAAGCTCATCAAGGATGGTGTCCATGGAGTTAGCCAGGATAGTCTTGTTGCGTCGGCATGCCATTTCCTTTCGCATCCGTTCACAGGCTTGCTCCTGGAGGACGCTTATATCAACCTCTCCATTGACCTGTCCTGTGCACCAAGAACAAAAACGCAATATACTTCTACATATGGAAATGTTACAATGGACAGATGCCCACTTAGTGGCAAATTTGGTGCAGGCTCGTTGGCCTCAACCTTTGCATCAATCTGCCACTAATGACGCAGGTGATGGCTGCAGAGGCCTAGAGATGCATAGATCGTGGCTTTATACAGCCTTCACCGGTCTGACCTCACATAGAGCTGTACTCTTTTCCAGCATTGTGCATGTACACTTGTCGCTCAGTGATTAAGCCAAGTGATGTGCATAACTTCCTTGTGATGTATTGAAAAATCAGGGTGAGTTTCTACCCATCATTAAGAACTATGAAAACTATGAGAATGAGGATCACAAATACACACAAAAATCTAATTCTGTTCTCTGGCATTTACGATGTACATAATAACACTGTGAGAGCATCTACAGTGGCATCACAACACTCACAGTCACCATAACTGGTCCATTACACATTAATACTGATGAGCACTGGAAAGTCTAGACAGCTTGGAGACTATATTATTTGAAAGAGATTGAGTGAAGTTTTCAAAACAGCTTTATTTTCTTTTACTATGATTTGAAGTATCGCACCAAGACAATAAATAATCCGCTATACGCCCACATTATTGTTCACTTGTAATAAGTAGTTGACATAGTTAGATAAATTAATTTTTTACCAAGAACCAAATAAGCAATTGCCAAACACCCAACTTGACTACTGTTTGACATTATACTTGAAAACATCAGGGAATGATGGGAGCAAAAACAAATAGAAAGGTTATTTCATATAGGCACTTCAAACCTAGCATGACCATGAATTACCTGCCATCATGACATTCCTTCCAACTGACATGTTCATTGCAAGCGCTGGCTGAGGATCATGACATTGCTGTGCAGCTAACTGCAGCTGTGGCTGGGGAGGTGAAGCAGAGGCGCTCACTGGTGTGTATGCATCAGGATACTGTCTGCTGTAATCTAAACCAGAAGCCGGAGATTTCAAGAGATCAGTTCAATACAAAAATGACAAGCAAAGAATCATTTGACATGAACATCCACTTTTGGTTTTTTTCTGTAAGTACCCTCCACATCAGCCTCAGGGAAGGGGTTAATTTGACATAAAGCTGGCTAATCCCTGTATGATCAGTGAAAGGGGTGAATGATTAACCTCATGAAATGCAACAACTTTATGTAGGTATAAACACAGAAAAAAGCAGCAAAAGAGCATTCGCAGTTGCAACAAGACACGTGAAAACAACTCATGATCAGCACGTAGACACTCAAGCCATTTAAACCCACCAGGTACCACTTGTGGCTGAGAGCCTCCAAAGCCAGCGGTGATAGGAGCAGCCAATGGCATTTGCAGCGACTCCCTGTGTGTAAACTGAAGTCTATTGCCATCATTGGGCACATAGCTTAGAGCGTGTGTTGTGCTGACAACCATGCACTGTGGTGTTGTGCATGATGGGTGAGCATTTCCATGCACAGCTGATGGTGAAACAGGCGGAAGAACGTACTGGGGGACTAAGTCACCGCCATCTATGAAACCAATCAACATCATCAAATACTGTCACTGAGTGAGGGAAAGAAGAAGACTTGAAGAAGATAGTGCTGAGGATGAGGCTGTGAGTAACTGAGAACCCTTGAAGAGGAGGAGGAGGAGGAGGAGGAGGAGGAGGAGGAGGAGGAGGAGGAGGAGGAGGAGGAGGAGGAGGAGGACGAGGA
>JAOWAW010066783.1:4716-16701 GCA_028565695.1 Nicola tetela | reverse complement strand
AAGAAGAAGAAGAAGAAGAAATTAGCGACCAAACATCCCTTACCATCTGAGAGGATGTCATCGACATCTGGAGCTGTAGTCAGTACAAGATGTGAATAGCTCTTTTTCCAGAGGCAACTGGAAATAATAACACAATATGGGTGCGTTGTGAAATTTGCACACAGAAAATGCAGCTGTCAAAAACATCTTTAAACCACTGTAAATTCTGAAATATTCCACAAGCTAAATGATTCATACACTGGAATAGGTCATTTCATAACATTTAACATTTCATTGATGATGCCCTTTTTTATACCAAACATACCCTCACACTAGCTACCATGCACATTCATGCACTTTAGCGCCCCGACGCCAAGTATGCACACATTGCACGTGGTGGCTTCCAGGACTGATTCGCAAAAAAATGCACGCTGCAAAAAAGTACACAGGATTTTCCCTGTGCATGCCTGTAGATTAAAACTGATGTTTTTTTATAATATAGCTCTTGTGATACTCCATTGTGCCATGCAAAATTGACGGAGATACGTGAAGAACTCGTCGAGTAATTGAGCATTAACGCTACGTACTGATGGTCGACAGCCAATGCCTCCTATACTTAGTCCCATCCACATAGTTTGAAGCCTGTTAGCACACACCTCTTTGACCCATGGCATGCTGGCACAGAAGGGTGGTAAGTTGTGGTGAGTGCTTGTGGCGGCGGTTTGGTTATAATCTTATAATGAAGCTGTCAATTAATGTGGCACATAGTGCAGATGATTGAGTACTACTTATCAGCTGTGCGGTCTACACTGCCAGTGCTACACACGACAATAACCATGACGTACTGTAGACAAAATACTGACTGCAGCAGTGACCGCAGAGCCACCATTGCTCAAAGGCACTAGGTGTGGTTATTTTTTGGTGAAGCATTTGATGTAGCACCTGCTGACTGTACTTCAGAACCATGCTGCCAAATACTTTGATGGTCATCTTCCAGGTTTGAAATCTTACACTTCTTCTTCACATGTACAATTACTTCTGTAAGTCCATAACCCACATGAACACTGCTCTGGTAAGTTATCCATGTATATCTGAGCTGAATTTGCACACTATGTTTGACCATTGGAATGTATAGATGTTGTCGTGCTCAGACAGAAAATCAGTGCTCAAACCACAGAGTATGTGGCCACACTGCCCAATGCAAATCACTGTGAAGGACACTCATTCATGCTGTTTGGACCTACTACACAGCCAACAACAGCAACATGTCTCGCCACAGCCACTGAAGGGTTTCTCATAGTGTTACCAGACTACCTCACTGCACCATTTTTATCAAACAAAATGCCATGACATTAAATGAATACGCCAAATGTTCGGTTGACATGTGTTCGCATGCCCAGCAGACATTCTCCAATCACCAATGAATGTTCGTTTGCAAAAACTTGAAAGAATGTATTCGATCACCTTAATTATTGTGCTTACTCTAAAGCACAATGCATGTGCTCACTGTGCAGATGCAGCTTCCTTTTTTTGTGTCATGGCAGAAGAAGCAGTGAAGCACCACCCACAAAAAAGCCAAATCCTGGTGCTGTGGCTTTAAGAGGTCTAACGTTTGGAGCTACATCAAGGACGTGAGAGGTGGGAAATCAGTAACTGGCTGTAAGCTTTGTAATGAAGTCTCTCAGCATAATGGATCTACCACCTCAAACCTGAAAGACCACCTGCAGAGGAAGAATCCCTTCTGCACGGCAATTTGAGATGCCACGATTCCACACATGCGCATCCCATACTTCAGTATGGGGTGCAAGAAATTTTCGGCGGGCATTTTGGGGTTCTCTTGTGGTTTCACCACCTTACATTTGCCATACAGCGGTATATGAAGATCTTGACACCATGCAAAGGCATTGGTAGCCATATCCGCGCTTCTCTCTGGGGTTCTCTCTAGCATCTCAAGAACATTTGAAAACTGGTGCTCCATCATTGGTAACAAGCCCCGAAGAAAAAACTAGACAGTGCACGTGACCACCATCGGGCAGAACAACTTGCCATTCGGAGGAGAACCCAGGCAAAAATCGACAGCCACCCACTTCCCAGCTTTCACAGACCTCACATTTGCAAAGCAAAACTCAGCAGCCAGGCCTGGTCAAACCTTCCCAAGGGATCAACTTTTTTCGCGGCATTGCAGTGCTCATGCTCACTGGCTCTGAATAGCAGTTTCATTTTGGATACCTAGGCCTCATGCTTACGCTTGTTGTCAGTGCTGCAGCCTTTACAGTGTCAAGGCAAGCAACGCATGGGTTTGTCAACTCAGCGAACCCATTCTGCCCATCCCACCACAAAGAGAATAGCCGCCCCATAAGGCTCACATACTTCTCTGCTGTCTCCAGATCAGATCCTTTTGCTCAACTTCTAATAAAACCCCCAAATTTGACCGTATCAAGACAAAAAAGCGCTGATGAACATGTATTGGACAGTGCTTTAACCCTATGCATTGTTCAAGTTAAAATTCCGCTGTATGGGTGAGATATGGTCGAATAGATGTGAAGTACATTATCGAGCGCTAGCTACTACACCTGGCAAACGTTCAATCGCGTGATAAGACCGCATACTTCAGCAGACTGCCATGCAGTGAGAAGGTGTCCAGTCTTAAGCAGGAGATGTTGGATGCTCACCTAAGGGTGAATCTTGATGTCGCCAAGGAGTGCTCTGTTCAATGGCAGGAAAGAGCTACCGAGCTTTTAGCATAATGGACCTGGATGAACTTGCAGCCCATCAATGTTGTTGAAGACAGAGGAATGCATAATCTGCTAGGGTATTTGGTGCCAGGGTACCACACACTCATGTCAACAAACAGGTGAAGAAGCATTATGCAGAGGGTGTCAGCAAACTATCATACTGTCAACATATCTCTGAAACCATCCCAATGGTGACAGGAAAACACACCCACAATGTGCATACTCACTTGTGGAATTCATTGAAATTCCTTTGTTTCACTCTGTAGCACCTCCAAGCTGCAAGCAGAGCAAATGTACAAAGGGCAATGCACATTGCAACGATGCCACCTGCAGTCGTTACACCCCCAACACCTGGAGAAGAAACCAAAATGAGAGAGCTAACACATTTGAGCAAAATTATTACCCTGTTTTTTCATTAGATATTTTTTGCCAGTCATATCCCAACAACACACGCAGAAACAGGAGCACGTCATTCCTTCATGATGGGTGTGTTGAGAACAAGAAAACAACCGAAAAACTGTACAGCCGTGAACGTATAGTAGTGTGCATGATCAAGAATAACAACAGTGCAGATGCTAAACAACATTTAAGGCATACATATATGTATAGACCATTGATCAGGTTGAACCCAGTGGAGATGCATTGACTATGACCCTGTTTACATATGCACGTAAACTATATGAAGTGTTTTTGGTGAAAACGTTTTTACATCGATGCACTCACAAGAAGTATTCACATCTAAACACCAAGAGTAAACTTCTTAACAGATATATCACTGCGCGTAAGCTGTTTTTTCAGAACATTACTCTTCTTCAGCACATGTAGAAAATGTTTGGCAATGTTTTGGCCAGTCAACTACAACCTTCACATGGGGAATAAACCCCTCTGACTTCTGTTGCTATTCCTGGAGCATACTAGTATTTATGTACAGACTGTACAGAAAGGGGGAGGTGCTTAGCTGCGCTTCATGTGATGTGGATGTTGTGCCAAAGGTCTCAGTGGAGGTGATTACTGAGTCTGTTGTGTGGAGATAAGGGGGTCAATAATTTCAAAGTTGTGTGTGTGTGTTGTGTGTAGTGGAGGTTGGATGTGTATGCGTGTGTACACGTGGGCACGCACGCACATTGCCACCAACGAAAAGCACTGAAGTAGATGCACTGCCACCGATGATCCAGACAAGAGTAAGCATACCCCAGTCTGAGGTACAAGGGAGAGCATTAGCTGCACCCTTGCTCTACATCAAGTTCACTGTCACGAAAAGATGAAATGGTCCCTTATTGAAGGCATGAAAGACAATATACCAGCAAATTGAACTCGCCATGTTGTATAAGCTATCGGCTGCACAAACTGCACCAAGGTCCATATTGGTGAGACGTCATGCACAGTGAGAAGGCAAACCAACGAACACAGAATGCATGCGAGAAACTGACACCCTGAATTATCCACTGTAGCAAACCATGCACCTGACAGCCACATGACACACTAGGTACTAAGGGTGTTCGAGAGAGAACAAGACACTACTATGCGCAAGGTCAAAGAAGCGTTGGCGATACGATCACTGACCAAGCAAAAAGGACAGGATGTAGCCATGAATCATGACAGGTATGAAGCCAAGTAAAATTTGGCTGGATCTAGTATAATATCAATGCACGCACGTATGCACGCACACACGCACACACACACACTCACACACATCCAACCTCTGCTACACACACACACAACTTTCAAATCCTTGACCCCCTCTTATCTCCACACAACAAACTCAATAATCCCCTCCACTAATTATAAGACCCTTCACAAAACAGCCACATGTACACCACATGAAGCACAATTACCACCTCCCCTTCCTTATACAGTCTGTACATAAACACTCTACCACAATGGTAGAGGAAGTCAGAAGGGTTTTGCTCGCCTGACAAATGTTGGAGTTGACTGCCTGAAACATTACCAAGTAAATTTGTGCTGGAGAAGAGAGATATTTCAACAAAAAAGAATAACATCAGAAACACTTTAACGAAAATGCTCCCAAAACTTGAGTGCTTTCAACCCGTTTTCAAATTGTTTCGTTTTCGTATTGGTTACCTGTTAAAAGGGTTTAGCGATTATTTTTAGTGAAATGGGAATCTCTACTATGGGAACAGCTAAAACGGGAGCTGAAGACCAGGGCTGCTGCAGTCTTCCCATTCCTGCTATTTTATGCAAGCCATTTGGCTTCCATGCCAGTGGAGAATCAACCAGTCATGTTTCCAAAATGTTTCAAGTGGATAGTCCCTAAAATTCACTAGTAAAATAACCAATGACCTTGTCACTACCTACTTGTCAATGCCCGACCCTTTGGCATGAGCGTAGTTTTAGATGTACTGCTCAGGGCATGTGTAATAACATGTCCAATGTGAGAACTTTGAAATTCCCAAGCACGAGCTTCGTGCTTGCGAAAGTCAGCCCAACTTTTTTTGCAAGTGGTAAAATCTACTGCGTCTCCCATTTTGGACCCTCAACGACTTTCTCGTGTGAACACCTGGAATGATTGAAAAACAGTAATCATCTTCACATATATCCCAAATGGAAAGAGAAGCTATAAGAACTTTCATATTGTTTACATGTAAACATAAACCAAAACCTCCAATGACATCATGCAGAGAGAGAGAGAGAGAGAGAGAGAGAGTTCACTTTGAATTTGTGCGAGGTCTCTCATCTGCCTGCGAACGTAACACAACTGCCTTCCCAAACTCTTGACACAGTCCAGAGACAAACACAACCAGACACATCCCTGGAAATTGTACTCCCATGACCAGTTTCAGTCAATCTGTTACCATCAACATGAATTCCACAATAGGTTCCTCTTGAAAATAAGTACCCATGCACTAACTCTGACAGGACTTTGCAGCTCATTAGGGTTTGCCTTCCCAAGCCTTGACAGTACTACAAGTTTTTTGAACATAAAGGACATGACAAACAGTATATGAAGGGATTGCACATGACCCATTTCACATTAGTCCAATTTTTAGTCTTGAAAGAAATAAACAATGACACACATACAAATGTAAACAATAATTGAAAAAAATATTCTTGATGGTTGCTATCTCCACAATAAACACACTGCCATAAATTTGACTCCAAGTCAGAGTTCTTCCAAAAAGTTTACACTGCTGTGGTAGTACATCTGTGTAGCGCAACAAAGATAAAGAAAATGTGTGGGCACTTGTTTATGCAGGCTTACAGTAATATCTGTGACAAGTTTTATCAAGGTTTAACATAACGAAACCACTAAAAATGCAATCCTGCCACAGTAAAAATTCACATAAAATGGAAACTTGCCCACCTGCTTTATCACTTCTCGCACTTTGAGCAATTCCCTCACAAGAGCCAGCGAAGTGAAGGACAAATTTGATCCCCTCTTGATCTGTGTGACTCACTGCTTGTACACCTGAACAGCTGACCGTAAAGCTAACGTTGTAGGATGCTGGAGTGTTTCCATGACAACCAGTAACATTCAGTGACAAGCCTGAGACAATCAACATTAAAGAGTGGAAGCATTCTTTATCTACGTGTTTGTACTCCGATTCTTAAAACAGGGAACACTAACATCCCAGCCCTCAACTTTAAGAAACATCAGGCGTTTTAATGCCATGGGAGAAAGAGATGTCGACCAAATGAGGGCTATGAACAAAAAGAGGGGAAAGTGATATTAAGAAGCCAGCACAAAGAGACAGACTCTGGTCAGTTAAGGAGTGACTAGGATCCCCAAAATCTATCCCAGCACTCTGAAGTGCCAAAGACGTAATACAAATGTTAAGGGTAATGAAAAGCAAGGCAAGCAGTTTGCTTCAAACATGTGTTGGCTTCAAGAAAAATTGACAAACATGGTGGAAATACACTGTTTAAACACAGCAAGATACTGACAACACAACGGGCTAGATTAAAGATTTGAACAATTTTAACGAACCTATGATAGTATACCAACTGTCTACCTGCTTAAAGAATTAATTAACACAGGTGACTCTGAAGAGCATGACACACTCTGGCACTACCGTGTTTCTCCTTCGCATATGGTATCCAGACGCTTAGATGCGGAAGTTGTTCGTGATCAGCGAAGTACGCATTGTCCTAGAGCTTCATTAACATTAACAGCAAAGTGTTTTTGCAGGCTCTTTCTTTCACCTGGCTATGTAATCTGCATGTATAAAGGAATCTTCTCTTTGTTTACAGTAAACTGCTCCATCCCTTCCATTCAAGGTAAAGTGCTTTGAGCTTAGCAGTTGTTGCTTCCTGCAACAATTCTGAGTATCAGGAAGAAGCACATAGTACTGCACCAGCTCAAACTGGACTGAAAAAGTTTCGAGCAACTGCAATCTATGGCAATGACAAGAATGGAGGAAGCATCTTCCTGCAGCTAACCCTATACAACAACAGAGGACGACTGACATTCTCCACAAGAAGCTAAATGAACAAGAATCCCATGTACAGTGTAGAAGGAATGAAGTGCAGCTTCGCTTTGGAGCGGCATGCACACACACAGCCAGTGATCAATTTGCAATCGTCGTTCATTGATCCTGACATTGGCTGGGCTGCGCACGATGCACTGCAGCAGGTGGCCTGATTGTGATGGTGCAGCTGCAGTATCAATCACAGCTGATCATGTCAGATCAGGCATGTCATGACTGCGCTTGGCTGCAGCATGCTGACTCACTATATACACTCAGTATACTCTCAAAATGTTGATCATGCTTGTAGGTGTACATGGCTGCAGCTGGGGCACATGCAATCTGTAGCAGGGCAGGCTAGTCACTACTTAACCGACCAGGAGACAAAAGGAGAGGAAGATGGTGAAAGAGGCAAAGAGAACAAGAGAAGCAAGAGAGAAGCAGAGTGGGAGAAGAAAGCGAGTGAGAAAAAAAAACAACTCAGGGTTGCCAACCTGACATGTTTGAAAGTCAGTAGGTAGCCTACCACATATCGTAAAAATTCTATCTTCCACAACTAACTGTACATGCTGAATTATTCTATCCAACCATTGAGCTAGCCAGTCACTCTGTTATGTCTTTTTAAAGACCACTCGTTGGTTAGGTTGTGCAGTGAAAGGGAAGTCAACCCCAGAGACGCAGTTGTTCTTGATTCTTGACTGTGCTTGTGGACCTAGCAGTTAATAGCTGCTGTTGAAACTTGTGGTTTTGGAACAATACATGCTTGGCAATGCTCCTCTCCTAGCTAGTAGGTAGGGCTTCACTTCACATATGCCGGTGGGCAGCTATCTTTGCCACCGGTGCATGGACAGCACAGGGCCAGTGCAAACATGCTATTGCAAATTGCAATATCGATCTAGGCCTGTTCACAATCATGATAAGATAGATGCTGAGTTCAAACAATGGTGAGTATGACCACATTGACTATATATATATGCATATATAGGTACGGCCTGGACTTGTGATGGAGGAACTGAAAGATCACAGCACTAGCAAAAATCTCCTTCTTAAATCAGCTGCCAAACAAAATCACCTGCTGGCTCTAGTTAGAATCCTGCTGCTACGTATTAGCACATTGTTTACTGCCTCAGGCTTTTTCTCTTATTGGCAGGCATCATTACATCGTCAGAAGGTGATTTTCTTGCTCTAAAATTGGTAGGCTACCAACACATCAACAGGGTTGGCAACCCTGACAAGTAGGAAAGAGAGCAGAAGAGAGAGAAACAGAGAAACAGTGAAGGATGAAAGTGTACTGAGGAGAGACAAAGAGAAAGAGAGAAGAGAGGAAAGGGGCAAGAAAGTAGAAAACACTACAGGGAAAGGGAAAGAGAGGAACACAGCATGAGTGCAATGGCAACCAAATTGCAGAGTAAGCATCGCAAGCAAGACGCCACATGCTTCCATTCAAAACTTACATACTACGTTAATTCTTTTTTCTACTTGCTAGATCCCACGAAAACTTCCCTTATACATACCGGTGCATTTCATCCGAACAACCCCTCCACATTCTCAAAACATATGAAATTATGAACCAACACTGAATGAACTCACTGCTGTGTTCAAGCATCTGCTCGGATGATGCGTAGTGTGGTCTCACTGACGTGCTCTTAATGATGTTCTTTTTAGAAAGATAAAAAAAGAAACAAACATAAAGATTAAGTGCATCAACTCACAGACAGAGCATAGTTTGAGGCCCTAGCCAAGACGAACACAGTTGAATATTCGATGATCTTCATCTTGGGTAGGGTCTCAAACTATGCTGTTTTTTTCTTTTTGGTGTCATTGAGATGGCCTGTGTGATGGCAGAAGCTTCATACCTCGCCTGCAGCCTCCTATCGGAAAGGTCTATAAGCGTACCAAGTCTAATCACTCAATCTTTGCTCTAACCTTCACATCCATTTTTAATAGGCCTTTGCTTGCCTTACAGGACCAGAGTGTCAACGCTGCATAGGCAACTTGAGTCTTACTCTTCACGATCCTCAAATGACACCAACTGCACCATGCCTCCCATGAGATCACCACCTCACGCCAACTTTGGCTGCCTGTTACATCATGTCTGCATGTTTCATGTTGTTCAGCCTTGGTACACCTGTACACAGCTTAGAAGGGTTTCAGTCAATGCTAATCTGCTTTTGCTACAATCCCTATAGCCTGAGATATAGAAAATCATATGGTTATCAGGCTATGATGGGCGACTACTGGGGTATGATGAGCGATTATAATGGGGTATGATGGGCAACTATCAGGGTATGTTGGGCAGCTATTGGGGTATGACAGGTGACTATCAGGGTACAACAGGCGACTATTGCGGTCTCATGAGTGGTGACTACCAGGTATTATGAGAGATCTTTCCTCGACAAAACGCTTGTATGTTTGTAGCTGAGAGAAAGACCATTCCAACCGTGGGTGAACTGTCCTGTTTGCCCTTAGGGATCATTTTGCTACAATCTGCAAGACAAAAAGTGATCAAGCTGGGGCTTGGCTGTAGTATTTTGCTTTTAGCTTCCTTTCACTTCTGAAACAAAGCAAAAAATGGCAATCCCTCCAGAATGGCTCAGGTAAGACAGTTCTGCCTGGGAGCGTAACAGAGCAGCTGCATCAAAGTCTAAAGCTG
Organism: Nicola tetela; assembly: GCA_028565695.1. Classification (NCBI taxonomy): domain Eukaryota; kingdom Metazoa; phylum Porifera; class Calcarea; order Clathrinida; family Clathrinidae; genus Nicola; species Nicola tetela. The sequence continues at coordinate 6,910 of JAOWAW010066783.1, read as the reverse complement.
GTGCAGTCAGGTGCTGTAAGCCTAACATTGGCACTGCCCATACTAAAGTACAGTCCTACCACGATTATCCGAACCTCAATTATCCAAACACCTCGATTATCTAAACATACTTGCGGTGTAGTATCATGTAGGAAAGCATGCAAGTTGTCACCAAATTAGTGTGACATAATGCAGGGAAGTAAAATTAGACATCCAGACAAACAGTTTTTGCATTATGCAGTAGTGCCTCAACTTCATCATATCTTCTGGTAAGCACAAGTCTTCTTCTGATGCTGCTAATAAAACCCAATAAGCTCAGCATTTGGAGTATGGTGTGTGTTGTGGTGCCTCATTCAGATTATCCGAACAATTTGGATTATCAGAACACCCCAAGACCCCCTCTGCCCAAAGGTTTGGATAATCGAGGTAGCACTGTATGTAAGATAAGGACGACACAAATGTACTGCCAACCTTAACAAACCTTCTTTTCCTTAACGAATGTATTCTTGAACATTCTATATACATTCCATGAGTTGTAATGACTATCATATCAGTATCAAGTCACCATTAACACAAAAAATTAGCATTTGACTAAAATACTCCCAGTAAATCTCCTAGTGCAGCAAGCCACACACCATAGGAAAGCTGAGTTTTTCAGCTTTATGAAAAAAATATTACCACAGTCATCATTCGTCACTGGTTAGAGATATTGCCTTCTAAACAAAGCTCTGTTATTTTCATGTTCCACTGTACCTCTCCCTTTAGTGCATTAGTCTCGCAGTTCAGTGTGGTGGATGTAGGATAGCTTGGTAGTGATTGAAAGCTTCTTTTCTCAGCTTTCATTGTAACAACATTTTGTGATCACTACGGATTTCCATAGCGATAAGAGGGTCTAAGTTTGCTGAAATGAATGCCTTGGGCATCCTTTTAGTGAGTTCTTCCAACATCCGAAGGCAAATGGTATCTTCACAGGCAGGTGCGAAAACCCTGCCAGTAAACCCCTTGGACGTCCTTTTAGCAAGTTCTTTCAACATCTGAAGGCAAACGGTATCTTCACTGGCAGGTGCAAAAACCCTGATGAATAGAACGCAGCTTGCCACAGCAAGGCTGCAGTGGAGCCACCCGTTTTTCACACTAGAGTTGCCAGAGGCGGAGCATACAGCTCATCTGAGGAGAAGAAATCGGTGGCTCTCTGGCGTATAGCAGCCATTCCTGAGACAACGACAAAGGCACTAAAAGCACGATTGCTCTGTGTGCTACGCAGGCTTGCTAGAACTTATACTAAAAGCAAGAAGGCCGTATCACAAATGATACACTGAACGCTCCGAGTGGACTACTGACTAGCATGCAATTTCATTTCATTGCCTGGGGTCTGACTCTTCACACCATGTGCTTACCGAACACAAAGATACACCATTTTTTCAACCAGGCTGAACGCTGCTGACAGCGCTGTCCTCGCCAGTATGATAAGTATGGAGTGGCCAAAGTATTTAAACATCCAATATCAGATCGCAGAGTGAGACATCAAGTTGTACTACATGTAGGCCTACTAGTACTAGTATGTGCGATACTAGTATACACGCTTAACGAATGCTAAACAAATGTTCATTGCGGAGTGGTACCATTTGTATTTGCCCTTGCTAACGAACCTTTCGAACCTTTGAACATTTGTGCCATCCTTAATGTAAGAACACATAGGGACAATGGTTCTTACCATGCATGCTTTCTCTAGCCTAAAGAAGCCAGGACAGCTCTTATGTTGCTATGCACTCTTAAAACATGTCCTGGAGATTGAAGTCATCAAACTTGAGTCATCCTGGCCATTTTTAAGAGAGATTCATGTTGGAAGGTGGATGTCACATTTTTGCTGCGGTGAGATATGAAAGTCGTTGACAAGTATGGCTGTTAGCATAGTTACCATCCTATTTGTGTCGTAAATCTTAGCTGTATTCCACCTGTCCAAACTCTATTGTAATCATGGAGAAACTAAAATCCTCTGCAAACCTCTCTAGAGAAATCTTATTCACCTTGTCAGCACTCCATGACATCACCAGCGGTGTAACGCTTCGCGGAGCAGAGTATCTGGTCAGCGGAATAATTGCTTTTCTCTTCTGGTTGTAACAAACATGCCTGGCCAAGCTCTCATTGAAAAGGATGTCTGCACATATACAACACATGCACGCACATGCAAACACACACACACACACACACACAC
>JAOWAW010066671.1:0-28262 GCA_028565695.1 Nicola tetela | reverse complement strand
ACACACACACACACAAATATTATCATAAAATGCACAAGCATGTCACTTTTCAATCATTCATGGAGTTCAGACAAGAAGGCTCTTGACACAGGCATTGCAAAGGTGGTCTTTGGCCACTGTGTGCAAATGGATTGATCAAATTGATACAAAGGATATGTATCAATACCATGATTATGATAATGAAGTGTGCGCCGGCAGCATCGCTTCGGAAATCGCAGTACGATGGCATATACAAGTACATTGCTGAGTTGATCATTGCCGGGAGTGTCTATATATATTATATTACCTGCAACTTTTTCAGTTCCATGATTGCCTCACAGATTGACTGTTTTACGGTTACTTGTTTTTCGCTCACTGTAGCAAAAAGTAAAAACAGAGATGGATATACAAGAATATGTTTTCATTTCTGTAAAATTTAAAGTTTTTTCTTACAATGACAGCTTACAGCATGGCTTGGAGTGTTCCTTCGTTTCTTGCTTTCACTGTTTTTCTTGCTGTGCAAGAGTGATCAGGTATGGGTAGTTCTTGCGCTTAGTGTCCAAAACCACACTGTGTGGGTCCATGCCGGAAAACATCAATCTGGCATCCAGCCAGGCGTGTGAGGTATTGACCAAAAGTTTGTTTTGCACAGATTCAGATTTTTGTAATGAAAGGCTACTTTGGATGGTGATGTCAGCCATGAAAAGGCATGAAAAGGCTGAAACTGCACTATCAGCCAGCATGGCCATGACTGTATGCATACATTTGCATGCGGTCCATACCAACACGTATTTTAGGCTTGCCCTCAGGTGGGTGTCCAGATTGCCTGACCAGTGCAGCCAACCTGTGAGCTCTGCTTTTGTCTATGATTTGTGGGTGTGTAATATGATTGTGATTGTACTTTTCCTCTACGGAATCAGGTTAAGTAATAAGATACATGCAGTAAACTCATACACTTGCCTATTCAAAAATGGTTTCTCATTGTTCAGATGTCCTCGCCTTCACGTCACCCCCATTTTCAGAGCTAGTAGCCATCACAGGAACTCCCATAGTCACTCTTTTCGTGTCGAGCAATGCTACTGACACCGATTTCATGGTGAAACTCACCGACGTCTTTCCTGATGGCCGGTCAATGTTCATACAAGAAGGTGAGCAGACCTGAGCAGACCTGAGGAATGAGTAAAACAGGGTGTTTAAGCTTTGGCCCTTAGACAATTACATCATATCCTAGCACACAGTGGTTGAATACTGCATAGTAGTAAGGGTGATTTTCTGACCAGATTTGAACCGTTGGAAAGTAATATGTAACCTGTGCTTTGCTTCCTTTGTAGGAGCTTTGAGGATGAGATGGAGGAATGGTTCGGTGGTTTCAACTCTCATGCAGCCAGGTAGGGGTTTTAACAAATGAAAAGAAGGCGAGAAACGTTTGCATGTAGACGTCAGGAGCAAAATAATTCTGAATTTGCTGTGAAATAGTGCGCAAATAGTGTTCGGTTGGCCAGCAATTTGCCATTATGCCTATGTTACCACAGGTACCTTGTTTAGGGCAATGCTCACGGCTATTCATTCACATGTTTGTATGTATGTGAGTGAATTACCCACCAACTTCCGCTAGCCCTAGTCTTTAGTATTGCTCTTGCCTTCTTGGCCTTGTTTGTCCTCCTCTTTTTGTAGTTTTTTTTTTTTTAATAAGGAGCTATTCATGCTCAATGGCCCGAATGAGGTCGGTGTAGCAGCTGGTTTTTCTGCATCATCAGCTATCTTTGGGATGAAGAAAAGATTATTTTGTGCTGAATTCAGTCTGAAGACCATCGTTGTCCTTCACTGAGGTGTACCATCTTTTGCTTGATTCTTTCGGTGACACTGCTGCTCAAAGAACCCTTTTCACGTCATCCTTCGCAACAGCCTCTTACTAAATATCCTTCAATGAGCACATGTATATGCTCACAACGCTCAAAGCTTACCTCAACAAATGACCCTTGTTCCCTTGTTGACAGTCACACAGACTGCAAATGGTGGCATATTAAAACACTAGAGGAAAAACAGTGAACCCTGGTCAATGCTGAGAGGACGACCATCGATCACGTTGGGAGGAAGGAAACTGCACAGTCTACAGCAGCAGCAAAGCACACTCCAGCTAGCATCCACTCAAGATGAATTGGAAGATACATCTTCATGTAGTGCAATGGCTCATAGCCTACACAGCTGTTGGTGTTAACATCTCGAGAAAGCACATCATTCACAATGGCGCACAATAGTCCTACTAAGTACACAGTATAAATGGATTTGCCTCGTGACCGGCATTATGTTTTTTCTACATAATTAATTTGTATAAAAAAATGCTGCCAGGCCGAAAAAATCTCAGGTAAATGGAAAAAGGACTTTTCCAGCTTTAAATGTGTGTTCATACTTTATATAATTTTTCTCTTGAAATTGCCATTAACATCGTGTCATGCCACTTTCCTCTTTTACTAACAGGCCACGTTTATTCTGTTGACGTAAAGATATGGTCAACAAGCTACCTGTTCAATCCTGGACATAGGTAAGTTTGGGAACACACCTCTGAAAGTACTGACAAACCAGATATGGTTATTCTGCTCATGTGAACTGTTCTATTTCATGCACTCTGGCAAAGGACGACAAGCATGGGTTTTCTTACATACTTGATTCATGTATTGGATTTGTGGCACCTGACATCCTCCTTCCTAAAATGACTGTTCTTCTTTGAACTTGGAGATAATCTCCCACCTACACAAATGCTTCTGTCAATGTGTTTTTGTGTGTAAAGCATTCCTGTTACTAATCAGGTGGAGGGATATTTTTGTTGACATTGATGGTGTGTTTGTGTGTATGTATTTGTGGTTGTGTTGTGTGTATGTATATGTGGCTGTGTGTATGTATGTATGGTTGTTTGTTGTGTGTTTGGGTGTATGTATATGTGGTTGTGTGTTTTTGTGTGTGTGTGTGTGTGTGTGTGTGTGCGTGTGCATGTGCGTGTGTGTGTGTGTTGACCTACAGGGTTCGGGTGACCGTCACTAGCAGTAACTACCCAAGGTTTAATGCCAACCCAAACAGCGGTCAACCATTATCAATGCTCAACCATAGCACACCTGTTATTGCTAAGTAAGTCTCAGTTCATTTTGGAAAAGACAAGGTGTAACACTATTGACCAAACGTGTATTCATCTAACATATATACACTGAGAGCAGTTCATTGACTGATCAAGCTGTTTCTTTGCTCATGACATAAGTGAGAAATCAACCTCCTAGCCACATGATTTCCTGCCCTATGAAATTTTCACTAACATCAATGTTTATACTGCTTATCATGTATCTTGGTATTCATTGAACAAGCTGTTTTTTCTTCTGTGCTGATCACTTGTTGTGTTCTTCACTCACCTACTTGTCACCTGTTTGCTTGGTTTCTGCTTTGAAGTTGGATTTCTCTTCTCTGCTTCTAGTTTGTTTGCTTGCCAGTTTTCTCTGCATCTCTATGTGCATAAATAAAGAATGAAAGTCTGTCTGCCTAGATTTCTCCACAGTTTCCTGTCTATCCATATGCCTGTAGGTTTATGGCTGCTCAGTTCTAAGACTCAGTTCCTATACATACACCAACCCCAGCCGTGTATCTCTCTGTCTAGCTAAAATCAATTTCATGCAGTCCTCTTTACTCTGTCTGTCTAACACATCATTGCGTGCATGTGTGCTTGCATATGAATCCTGTCTGAGTCTGCGTACGCTCAAACTGTCTCTGCACACATATGCCTGGGTAAACAGTTCTGAATGACTGCCTAAATGCCCACAAACCAGTGCATTCCCCTCTCTGCACAGATGCAGTTGTACATTTCTGTTTTCATGTTTGCATGAGCAGCGTATCTACAATGTATATTAGTAACTAAGGCAAGAAAAAATCTTGCCTTGAGAACTCTAACAACAATTTCTCTTGTACAAGGCAGAATGGGTCTGTTGAGCGTGTGACTTTCTGGTTGCACCTTTGGCAACATTCATATTATGCCATGATCACAAGAGTCAGAATTGAAGAGTGAGAATTAAACTAGGCCAATAAGCTAAGCTGAGTACCAATTTTTTCTCATGAATGTTGCCATTGCTGCCACCCAAGCGTTGCAAGTTTACGCTCTTTAACTCGTAGAAGACTATTTCGTTTGATAGCCATATCTGTATTAGTCTGTGTCTGCCCATCTGCAGTCTCTGTATGTATTGATAATTGTCTGCCGTTTGCCCTGCGGTAACCTGTGCATGTTTGCATGAGCCTGTGTGAGTTAATGGCTGCATTCCTCCCTACCTCAGTGCATAGGAAAAACTTGTGCACTGTGTAGACTTTCATCGACTCCTTTGCGCTTTTCTGTTTCTTTTGCATTGACAGAAATGAAGTCCATTTTGGAGGTCAGTACAACTCACGTCTAAACCTGCCAGTCGTCTCTCTGGCAGATCTGCAGCAAACTGATATGGATGAAACACGGAATAAGATTGTGAAAGCATTCCAGAACTAATTGTGCTTCAGTAAAGGACCAAAGACAAGACAATTGACTGCCGCAGTGCCTGCATTGTCTTCTTATTAAATTGTTAGTAATTTCACATTAACACCTACATTCATTACGCCACCTGGATTACACAACGTGTTGAGTTCATGAATTTTTGAGTAAATACTGCAAGGTGTTGAACTTGAATTATACGGTAATGCGTCCTGAGCTGTTTTGTAAGAAATGGTTCTTTCCCGATAGGATTGTTCTAGAAGCAAACGTGAATGAATTTTGCTTAAATCCCAGTGCTGTGCTCTTCATGATCATTATCGACTACATTTTTTATCACTTTGAAATGTTTATGAGGTAGAAACCTGAAAATAATCAACCAAATGGTTCCGGTAATTGTTTGTGGCAACAACTGGACATGCAGGTCAGCCACCTCCATTAACAATATTGTTACTGTCTTCCTTCTATTATGAATGCATTGAATGACATGATGTCAACTTTTAATAGCCTAGGCTTTTGCAAAAGGAAAATACGATTTGTATTCTAGTACGCATATGCACTGCAAACAATAACACTTATTATTTGTAATACTTCAGGAAAGGCCATTCACGCCGGGAGAATCATTACCAGTCTTTTTATCTCATTCACTTCACTCCGGCTGGGAGCACACAGCGAACTCGAACCGGCCGCGGCCAAGCGCCTAGCCGAAACGAAAATCACACGATCCTAACCACTCGACCAATCCGCCCGTTCAAAAAAAACTGGCTTCGAATTCATGGCGAGCTTTGTGACTTTCGCTCGACACAATCCGATATCCACCGCGCGATACGCCACGAGGTGACTACGATACTGTAGCCTACGTTCGCAACGACCTGAGCTAGGCCCAGGATTTATATTGCATGTATTATACTTCAGGAAAGGCTATTTACGCTGGAAGAATCATTAGAGAGCGTTCGCAAAGCGAAAGTTCGTGTCGCGTGGGCGCGTCGTCGGACCGGAAACATTACACCAAAGGTTTGCTGCCTTTGTGGTGTTCGCAGCGCGTGCACGGCCGTGAGCTGAACTTTTCTGTTTGTGTTCATTGGCACGCTGTTTGGCGAGAAACGATGAGGTCATTTTCAACAGTCACAGGTAGGAGAAGTGAGGCAGATGGCAACGAATTTCGAAAAAGACGTGTTCTGTGCTCTCCTTTTGTTGTGCTTTGACCAAGGAGACATCGATGAGGACGAGTTGCTGCTCATTCTTCTTTCACTAGAAGAGAGCGAAGAGCGAAACAACCATGGCCTCCCCCTCAGGTTATTCCAACTCGGCGAATTTGCCTTGAAGGATTGGATGACGAACAGTGTTATCGAAGATATCGGTTCACTCGCTGTCAGCTTGTTCGGCTTGCTGATGCCATGCAAATGCCCGCAGTTACGGTTTCTACGTGTAGGAAAAAATGGTCAGGTATGGAAGGACTATTGGCGGTTTTACGAAGACTATCTTATCCAAGCAGGATGGCGGACTTAGTACTAGTGGATGAATTTGGTTGATCTCGCCCTGCCCTCTGTGTCATTTTCAACTGCACTCTCATGTGGATTACCCTGCGTCGGGGTGGACTCTTGGAGAGTCCGTTTGAGCGACCTTACTTCACAGCTGCTAGGGCTTATTCATACTCCACCGCAATCGCTGCTCGTACTGGCTTTGATTTACATTTGATTGGGTTTCTTGATGGTATTCTTAGACTTACGTGTCGACCTGTTCGTCATCAGCGTCTACTGTATAATGGTCATAAGCGCCACCACGGATTGAAGTACCAAGCCATTTCTACCCCAGATGGCCTCATTGCATCACTGTATGGGCCCATCGAAGGGAAAAGGTATGACTCAGGCATTCTGGCTGAGAGTGGGCTTCTTTATCAGATGCAGCAGCACTTGCAGCGTCCTGGAGGTGGCACATACGCCATGTACGGTGATCCAGTTCACCCTTTGTCACTATACATTCAAAAGGGATTTCAAGCAGCTCAGCTTACACCTGAGCAAGAAGCTTTTAATACGTGCATGAGCCGAGTAAGGCAGTCTGTGGAATGGGCTTTTGGGGAAGTCTGCTGTTATTGGGCGTTTATTAACTTTAAAAAGCAGTGGAAAGTCCTGCTCTAACCAATTGCAGCGTATCACAAAGTTGCTGTTTTGTTGACAAACTGTCATACAGCATTAAATGGAGGAAACAAAACTTCTGAATCTTTTAATGTTTTGCCACCTACAGTGGGAGAGTATCTTCAGTGACTGTGCCATTTAAAGTATGTTTTAATGTCCGGTATGTATTTGACATCACAATAAGAAATGCCAACTTTTTTTGAAGACTAATCTCAAAATTCAGTCAAAATCCACGACTCAGTCTAACTTCCTTCCCAGTTCAGAGATTCATTATATCATCATCTTCATGATTCTATTCATGTAGAAGCTGAGGATTTTTTTCATCTTGTCAGGCATTGGACAACTTGTATATAATATATTGACAACAGATACTCATGTGATGGTTGAAATAAGAAGTCTCAAACTTCTGAAGATATATTACACAACCACGGAATTCTTACACCAGAGAGAACCAAGGGTACTTTCTAATCAGAAAACCTGGCTAATCTTTCATAAGAGCCTTGAATGCTCCTTTTCAAGGGCAAACAGAAATGAAACCTTAGCAGGCTAATAGGTAAAAACAAGAAATCAAACCCAAGAGGCCACACCCCAAAGATAGAATGGATGAATTAAACAGAAACAAAGACAAACAATGGCATGTCCAACATCAGCTTACATTTGCTTTTCTACTTGCAACTTATACATCCCTGTTTTCAAGATGGAAAGCATCATACTGCGTTCTTCGTGTTGCTGCTGTTCCCTCCGCTCTCTCCTCATTCTCTCCTCTTCATCACGTACTGCCATTCGCTCTTCCTCTTTCTCCCTTAATACAAACTTTTTTTGCTCAAATGCAAGGTCTTTTTTTATATTGGAGTTCACCCTCGTTCTTCTTCCTCATAAACTCCTCAACCGCTTCGGTTGGGGTTTGCTTTCGCTTCGCCTGCGGGGTAGCGCCCTCTCCTTGTCCTCCTCCGTGCAATCTCTTTTCTGCAAGAGTGGCGCACGCATCCTCCCGTAACAAAAGAGCAATATTTCGCTAGTAAGCTGCTGCCTCTGCAGCAGCTGCCTTCTCCACTGCTCGACTATCCTTAATGGTCTCCCTCTCTCACCACAATTCCTCTAGCTCTGTGAGGAGTTGATCTTTCTCCGTAAAATCTTCGTCCGTTCCTGACTGTCTGCGTTGCCAGGCGTCCTACTGACGGTGCTGTTCCAACAGCCGAAGGACCCTGTCACGTACCGACTTTTATTTTAATCCTGAAAATATTTCTGGGTCTTGCTCACTCAGCTCTTTTGCAACTAACTCCATAGCATTTGAGCCGTAGCCGAAAGGGTTCTCGTGTGATCTCAGCTGACGAAGCAACGCATGGTCCATGAACAGATCGTATCTGATGGTCCTATGGTGACTAGAAGCACTAGGTTGAGACTCCGGAGGACTAGTACTGGAGCAAGAAACATGCCCCGACGATTCAAAAGAGTCACCCATATGCTAACAAAAGAAAGACAAGCAAGCTCAATCGACCGAGATTTCAACACGTCGGGCAATAGACTTTTGCTAGAGAAGCTGCACCACCTTCGAGTTGTAGAACGGTCAACACGAAACTTTGTTGAGGAAGAAAGAGAAGACTCTAAGACTCGAGAACATGCTGGTATTATGTTTGAGGCTGTGGACGAGACGGTGTTACTCGTTGCATCAGCCAAAATAGTAGGGAGGATGAATCTCTGCGAAGCGTCAGCAGCACATTCTGTTTTGTTGGTAGAACTACGAAAATCTGTCTTTCTTGGCCACTTGGCAGCCAGTGACTTTCTTTCTTGAAGCAAGAGACGAAAATGGCCAAGTAGTCAGTAGTAGTGGCAAAAATATCGTCTCAAATTGGTTGAAGGTACCTAATGGTTTCGACCGCTCTCAAGCAATTAATGTGATCCATGAAGGTGATGGCCGTGTCGAAGTATCGTGGACACCAGCTGTTAAGGGTGAATATATTGTCGAGGGGATAATCAATGGTGAGAAGTTGCGGCATGCATTGGCAGTGACGTGTTTGTCATTGGCCTTTAACCCAGACATGTGTCAATCAGAACTGGTGCTCAGTGAGGACAGAGCCACAGTCACCCCCACAGCAAAACAGCGCTAAAGTTGTATACGCAGGCTTCCAAGCATGCGCCACGGATGTCACTGCTGGAAGGTTCGTCTGGACAATCCAACCGGCCAGACTGAGGATCATTTGATTGGGGTAGTGTCTAAGAAGGCAGCACAGGAGAACACACTGGATAGTGCGGAAATGAGAATGTGTTGTTTTTATTGAAATAACTGCAGCCACCGAACTATTGGTAATAACAAGACAGGTAGCGCATAGTCTGCATTTAGAGGTGGCGACCATCTGCAGTTGGATCTCAACTGTGATATGCACAGCTCACCATCACGAATTTCCGAACAAGAGAGACAGACACTATCAAGGACCTTCCTAATGAAGACCTGCTGCCGTATTTTTGCCTGTACTATTCAGGTTCAAGTTTCACTATCGTATGAGCGAAAGAAATGGAGATATTACCAAAATAGCAAGAAGCTGGCCAACATCCAATCATCCCTTTAGTTCTAGGAAGGTTTGGCAAACTGTTCTTTGCTGCGCGTAACATTACACACCTTATGTCGCGTAATCGATGTTTAGCATAGCGTTGAACGGATAAGTTCGCTCGGATCATGTGCAGGTAATGTATCAGTCAGCCAAATATGCACTAGTATGCAGCGCTTCTTGCGTTCCATTTAAACGAAAGAAGCAGTTGCGCTCTGCTCAAACGTTGGGTTTGAACGTAGCGCGGGCTCGAGTACTGTTCAAAGCTAGCGTCGAACGCCATGCTAAACCTCTCTAATATCTAAACTCCACTGGGTACGTATGATCATGCAACCAGGACACATTCTTGGAACTTAGAGATTAACATACTGGCACGGTTATAGGTAGTACACATCCTCTGTGATGACGGACATACATAATGTCCTCACGGTTCTGAGCTTCAAGTTTATGGACACACACACGCACTATACTGGCCCGACATTTATAGACTCACTGACTCGCTACAAAGCTAAGAACGTGTGAAACTACTAGTGCAATTCAACAAATTTGCATGTCAATGAGAAGAGGAATGTCTGGTCAAGGGTCAAGGGTTACACTGCCAAAATTGGCATCTATAAATTTCTGTTGTCAGCCTCATTGAAGTGTGTAAGTGGTAAAATCAGACTGTAGCCAAATTTGTCAGTAGGGCTGGATGGGAAAATGAAAACTTTACGAAAAATTTATTTTCATGCAGAGCTCCAAGAAAAGCTGTTGGTGGAATTTTAGCAATAAAGAATAGGACCCTCTCTTCTTGAGGATGAATTCCCTTCTTTCTTGCCATGCCCGAGTTTCTGAGATGCCCAGGGCTGCATTTTGTTACTTCAGGTTTCCCCATTCTATCTCATTTACTTTATATGAACTCCCAAACCTTACAATATCAGTGCAAAATGTCTGCTTTTGACTAAAACTAATCAGTATGGAAGTGGAATATAGAAAATCAGTAGGAATAATTTTCTCACCACCATAATAAATTATCAGCACAAGTTTAACACAGTTCTCCGGGTATGAGCTATCCCATGCAAAAGACCCCAGCACAAGAAAAAGAGAAGTCAAATATTGAGCCCTTCCTCTCAGGTATCAACTACCCTCAGCTGATCTGGATGTTCATCTCTGAAAATCACGATTTCTGCTTCCATTGTTCCCAAGGTCTGCATTTAGTAAACCCTAGTTTGAACAGGAACATCACAGTATTACTTTACAGGCAACTTTGGGAGATGGTGGGTGTGTGACCCTTCACCAAGATAGAAACAATCATTACCCTTTCTGGACACAAGAAACATACAGAAGCATTAGCTGTACTGGAAAAATTATATATCCATCAAATGTTGTCATTGAACGCTGCTCCAAATGGCGAACAGATAAATGGTTGCCTGGAATTCTTATAATTGAGCCAAGATAATTTTCTTTTTATCAGTATGTGGTAAACTCAGGGCTACATATGCGCCCACAATCGTTTAACTGTACTCACGTAATGCCAAATAACAAAATAAACCAACAAAAACGGCAGCATCCCACAGTGGGAGTGGGCTGTCACGTCAATTATTAGGACAAATCAGAAAGATCTACTATAAACAACCACACAAATACACATGTCATAACAGAGATTAAACTCGCAGAAATGAAAAAAAGTTTATATCTCCAGCTCTCATTCGTCCTCTCATTCCCTTTCTTGATCTCATTCTTTAATACGAAGTTTTAGTGGAGACAAAAGAAGTCTGATTGCCGAATGACAAGTCCTGTTCTGCTGGCGTCGTTCATACAGTCTGTACATCGTGCTGCTGTTGCCTGTCTACCTCGTCACGTGACAATCACACCGGGCTGTGCAACAGTACTCGTACTGAGGCGCACAGAACGTCGAGCGGCAGCGTTCCTTTAGCTAGATCAAAGGTAAAGGCTTGGTGTCCTTGGGATTCGTTCAACGACTTTGACGAAGCTATTGAAGTTAGAAAATCGGTCTCTTTCAGAGCAATGTTTCATCAGGCATTGTGGCTGGTGGTAGTCGTAGCAATGGGCACTGAAAGACCCGTATTGGCCATTGTTGGACAGTCCCATGCGACTGCAAGTAAAGTTGACAATTCGCTGTTCGCGTTAATAACAAGAAGAGCGGGGGCTATTGAACGTGATCTAAGATGGATAGCTAGAAGCCATTCCTCTGTTGTTTGGCACAATGTGAGTCCTCTGGCCAATACGACGACGGTCATTTCTCAGAATACTCTCGTTTGGAGGACAGCAGGAGGAACGGCATACGTGACGGAGCATCACCTTGTCCGTACCCGTGATGGTGTGTCGCTGTTCACGGTCGTGTTTCGACCTCTCGATTTGTCCAAGAAACTAGCGACTGTGATGTTCCGTACTCCCTATGGTAAGTTGACTTATCGCTGTCAAGTGTGGCTTGTCTATCAATGGCCACCATCTAACGCGTAACACAGAAGCAAGTATATGGTAGAATCCCGCAAAAGGATGTTGAAAAAGAAACATTTTGCAAGCAAGGTATTCTTATGCATGGGTTTACTTGTGTGCGTGCGTGCGTGCAACGTCCGTTCAGTTTAGTTCATTAGAGACATGCAGGTTTCTTAGAGACATATGGCCGGTGGTTTTTACTGTAACACTCTACCAAGGCAACGGATTTACCACAGTGAAGACTTGAAGTGCTCCGTAACATGATGCAGAGGACAGCTAGATTGCACATACATATGGCTTTTAAAACCAAGATCAGTAACTGGTATCCGACAACGTAATCATTTTCATTTTGTGTACAGCCATTTAGATATGCATGCAATCACCCACTAGAAAGACTTCAGTGTTGTTTGTCGGCTTCTGCTAATCACACCTCTGCTTTGAAACTGATCAGTTCTTCGTCTCATCCAGGCACATGAACGTGGTTGAATAGTTATTGTTCTCTATTGCTCCTTCTAGGCACCGACAGTTTGAAAGTTCCAGGAGAGATTATGGTGGACTTGGGATTTGTTGCCGTCATGCAAGACTTCCGAGGCCTTCATGGAAGGTGAAAAATGTTATCATATTCATCAACTTCACCATCAGTAGAACAAATTTATTTAGGCAAATGTGACACAAGGTAAAATATAACTTTCTGTTCTTATCGCAAAATAGCATAAGAATTATCAGAGGAACATAATCTAGAGTGTTCAGCTGCTGTGGACATTGTGGTTGTCTCATATCAGAACCAATAGCAAGTTCATTTATTTGACTGCTCATCAAGTTGGTCATTGATTTTTTGGCATTGACAATCAGCTCATGAATAAAATGGAAGCTTTGAGATGGCTGTCGGTTGGAAGTATGTGTCAACATCATTGTCTTATTGCTTGTGTTTTCTTCTTCTTCCAGCTCAGGCAGTTTTGAGTGTTGGTTTACGGATGGCAACGACACCCATGACACCATATCTTGGATCAAGGCACAAGAGTGGAGCAATGGAGTTGTGTTCGCTGATGGCTCGTCAGGTTAGCTTATTCAAAGAGAGAAAAAGCTGAAGTTCTAATGACCCTAGCTCAAATTTTAGGTTTGTGTATAGTGTTCAATATGGCACTTGTAGAGAAACCAGCTATTGGCATTTTTTTGTATTGGATGAGCAGCTGATATTTGACTACACAATCAAGATGTCTTGTCTTCTGAAGAAAAATGTTGTCCGGAACTATACAAAGTAGAGATTATATATACACTCAATTAAGAAAACTCCCTGATGGCAATTCTTTGTGTTCCTTTCTGTGTGTCAGCTAACGGCAATGCAGTTTACTTTTCATCTGCTCTGGCACCAGCGGATATTCGTGCAGCTTTTGTGATCGTAGCAACAGCTCAGCTGCACAGAAGTATGTACTGGGTAAGTGTGAGCATCCTTCACATTACCTCATCAAAATAAAGCAACATTTGTGAAGCTCTCTCTACATTGTGATTTTTAATTGTTTTTCTTTATACCTGAGCCATCTCTGACTTCCCCATTCATTGTCAGAGCATGTGCCAGAATGAAACGTTTTTCATCACTCCAGTGATGAATATTGTCTGTGCAGCCAAGAACAAGTACCCACACAAACTCGTAACTCAAATTGAGTTGCATACAGAAAATATATAAGCTGCAAATCATAATCTGATCTCACCAAACTAATTGACCGAGTGGGCACAAATTCTGAATATAACGGGTGTGAAAGCAGGCCACCTGAAATGAGACACATTTAGTATTCGAGAAAGTACCTCTCTGTCCACCTTGCTTTGGTGTGAGGAACAAGTTATGCATCTGCAGGTCCGTCCATTGAATTGGAAAATGGCTGTTCCAGTTGTTGCCTTACCTCTTCAGCTGTGATTAATTCTCTTTGGACACTTCTGGAATCTTCTCTTATGCAGAATGGAATTAAACTTAAGTTTGTTTAATATCTGTCATGGCATGTACAATGTAAAACTATCACCTTATTCTTCTTAATATCATGATTTAGGAAGGAGCTTTTCGTTATTCGCTGATAAATCGCTGGCTTGCTGGGTTGAATGAAGAGCTGTCGGTAAAGCGCTTCCTGGACAATGAAGCTCCAGGTAAGAGCTTGAATTAAACAACACATCTTGCTAAAGATCTTGGTGTTGAAGTTATGTATCCAGACCAGCAGTGGTGTAGCGCAATCCTTCCAAGTAAATTCCAAGTGTATTGTACTTTTTATGATATCCAGAGAGTAAACCTGAATGATAATGAGTTTGAATGTAAATGATTGTGTCTTCTACAGTTAGATTATACTGGGATTAGTATTTGTACCAAAATGTACCCAAACGTTATGTTTGTGTGGGACAAATACTAAAGAGTTAACCAATGATTTTCTCACTTTTCGTTGGCTGGGAGTGCACAGGAAACTCAAACCTGTGGCAACCAAGTGCGTAGCTAACGAAGTTCTGATCTTAACCACTTGATGAATCCGCTCATTCAAACGAGGAAACTGACTAAACAATTTCTCACCATGTTAAAAAGCAATTATGCAGCTGAAAGAATTGCACCCAGTCTGTGAAAAGCTAGGGGGTGATTGATTAGGATTCTCCCTCCTTGAAACCATTTCTGTCACAATAGGAAGATGCTAGAAAAGCCTCTGACCACTTTGACACCTATGCCTACATATCATTGTTCCTTCAAGTGGCACACTAAACCTCACCATTGCATGACACATCTCACACTATAGTGTGCAACGTGAAGCATTGATGCACCGGCTGGGCAAAGCCTTAGGACAATGACTGGGGCCAAAACATGGCCCCTTGACAAAACAAAAGATGTGCGGCTAAGGTCAAAGAAGGCGTGTGCCCAAAGAAGACTAGTGCAGTCAGAAAGTGGCCCAGAGCTTCTTGATACCGGAAGGAAAGTAACAGACGTTTAATGTTTCTTTTAATTTTTCTAAGGACCATACTGGAATCCAGTAACGATGACAGATAAATGGCAGAATGTTCTCTACCCAGCCGTTCACTTGACAGGCTGGTACGACATCTACAGTCAAAATCAGGTAATAGCCAAGTGATTTCTTGACATACTATAAGGTAACTTCCCAGCTGAAAGAAGTACACCCAGTATGTGTAGATCAGGAAGCTGATTGTGCATGCTCTGCGTTTTTATTCCCATCTCTTGCAATGACTGCGACAGAATGCTCTTAGAAGTGTTGGTCTTTTGCAATGAAGGTGAAGTCTCTTAAAACTCAATCTCTGGTTTGATGCCTTTTATTCTCATTTCATTTTCTAGGTCTTGCTGTTCTCTTCAATTTTTCTTCGTCTTCAGCTCAGTTGGTTTTCTCTCTTTCTTCTATAATTCACTGGCGGGTCTCACTCATCACGCCATTTGTAGATTGATGCGTTTGAGGCATACCAGACAAAAAGCACAATTGGCAAAGGCCTCAACTTTCTGGTGATGGCACCAGGAGGACACTGCCAAAAGGGCCAAGTAAGTCAGGTTTATTTTTCCTTTTTTGTCATGATTATAGCCTAAATCCTAACAGTATCTCAAACAAGGGATGTATGAGAGAGAATCAGAATGACACACAAAGAGGGTGCTTGTGTCACCCAGCTGCATCATGAATGAACAACATTCAAATATTGAGGACATTAGTGGATTTGGCTTGACTGTGTTGCACAAAAATAGCCATAACTTTGTGAAGACAAGGAAATCTTTAAACACGTTTTCAGCACTGTTTTCTACAATGACGTAGCTAGATGATGAGCAAAGAATCTCTTTTTGCTGTAAAATGCCATAAGTACCCTTTTCCCATCTGACGGCCTGAATGTTTTATATCTTGTGATTTTCACTAACGGAATGGGCATAAGCTTGGGTTCATCTCACGACTGTAAAAATCTGGTAAATATTGACAGAATTTATCATGTTCTCTAATGCTTCTTCACAGAGAGAAAGAGTGCATGTTTGTGGTACTAGAATATTTATTTTGCCAGTCCTTCCTTTGTTGGGCTGCATGGATGAAGACACAGTTTAATGTTCACCAGGTTGCTATGGAAGAGTGCTGCCCTGTTGTCATGGCAGTGCATTCAGCAGGTCACCATAACAATTTTTGTGCCATTTGCCCCCTCACTGGTCAGATTGATTGGCCAAACGCCGATGATGGCAGTGGAGTAGCAGCAGCATTGGCTGTAGCCATGTTTGAACTGCTGAAGAATCCTGCAGCTAATGAATCACAAGCACACAGCCAGCTGCAAACATTGCAACATTCTCTGGTGGACATTCCCTCCATGCACTGGTAAGCAATAAAACTCACCAAAGAGTGGTTGCTGTAGAGTGAACCATTCTCTTTAGTTCCCCATTATTGTGGTAACCATTGAGCCTTTTGCAGGCCAATATTATTACCTGCATTCGAAAATATGAGGATGTGTGCCAAACTGTTTACGTATACAGCAAGACATACATGTACTTGCAGAAGCATAGTTATGACAGCCAGGGGCTAAGCATATGCTTTGGCTACAACATTAAAACAATCTTCAGTATGTGTCTGACTTCTGTCCGTATGCTGGGACATGCATTCGCTGCATGGTGTGTTTCATGGTCAGTGTTACGGACAGACATTAGCAAAGACTCTAGTTTTCTAGCATTAAATTGCGTATTCTTGTTCCTTAATGTACTGTTCTGCTTGCTGTATGCGTCTTCCTTATCATGCCCTGTTGCTAGGCAACAGACGCCATTTTTACTCTCTCTTCCTGCTTCTTGAAGATCAATCTTGTTGTTCTTTTTCAAAATGAATAAGTTTCAGTCTGCGTGGTGATCACAACAGTCAGAGCATACCAAATTATTCATGAAGCCGGACTAAGTACAGCACTGCATGACTGTATGCAGCTATACTTATAGGATCTGCATTGTGTTGACTTACACCAAATGTATGCAGTTAAGTGCTCTGCTTGTTCAGCGTTTCACCTACATTGAGCTATATCAAAGAGAACAGGTTTCCTAGTTTGGCTGGAAGTATCTTGAGAATTTTTCACAAACTCCAGATTAATTCATTGTGAAGCAATGGGCTCCTTAGTCAGACCATCCTTTGAGAGCAAGGCCATAGAAGATGTAGTTTCATATATTCAGTTCCTTTCTTGAACTGCCATGGTGTTCAGACAATTTCTGATTGTTCACTTTGAAGTTGTATATCATGAAAAATCATTCAGTTTTGCTATCACTCTCTCTCTCTCTCTCTCTCTCTCTCTCTCTCTATCTATCTATCTCTCACTCTTTGTCTTATTGTGTAGGTATGTTCTTGGTCCTGGTCTGGATGGCACAAGGGGAAACTATTGGACGACTGGATCTGACTGGCCGACACCAACCATGCAGATGTGGTATTTTACTGCAAACAACACACTTCAAAAAACTCTTCCATCTGAATACTCATCTCAAGCCTTTGTGTACGATCCACATAACCCAGTATGTGATACATGTTGACAATGCCCACTGTGTGCGCTGCGTGAGATGGAATGTTTTTTCTTTTTCTTTTTTTTTAAAGAATGCCTTGTTGATTTACCTTCATTTGCTGTCAAGTATGTGATGGCCTATACATATCAGTTAGCTACTGATCTTTGGGTGGGCATATACTTGCTGTGTAGTAAAGACTTTTAGATGCCAAAAAGTTTTCTTTTCCGCCACTTAGAAACAAAACCTTTCTTAGTAAAATAAACCTGCAGAAAAACCTCTGATGTTATTGAATGATGTGCCCCCTGTTGGAAGGTTCCAACACTTGGAGGCAACAACCTGGAGATCGGCACATGTGGCCCCTTTGATCAACAGAGCCTGGAGGAGAGAGAAGGTTGGTCAGTGGGTTAGCAGCACATAGTACTACATACCACACATCTGCAGGTGTGTGGACACATGTATGGTTGTATGAACACCATACATACAAACATATACATATGCAAAAAAGAAACAAAACAATGAAAAACTATCCAATACCCACCAACAGATCTATGGAAGCATATATTTCATTTATCTTCACACATAAACATGCAGATAAAGGCACTTCACAAAAATTAGCAACACAGAGTTACAGTGCAACGTTGACAAAGTCTCAGCATTCCATGAAATTTCCCAAGACATGTTCTGTATGACTGTGCGCTAATATCTTTTCTATTTTATTGTAATGGCATTGCTACTCAGTCAAAGTGCATGGTGGTTATAGGGTGGAGGGTGTGAACTTGAAGTAACGTACAACAAAGGACTGAGTGCCACCTACTTTGAGAAAATGTGCTGGCCAAAACGTGGCAAAGTTGAAGGAACTGAAGACGACTGATCTCTTCGACTTTGCCAGCTTTTGATCATCACATTTCTAAAATTATCTGCCTTTCAGTTTATGAGAGTTGAACACACACACACACACACACACACACAAACACACACACACAAACACACACACACAGTCATACAAACATACACATACACACATATGCACTCATACATGCACACATACAGCCACACACTGTTGCACATTCTACTTACAACCTTGCTCTTTGTGTGTACATGTGACCAAGAAGTTTTCCATTATGAACAAAAGCATATCATTCGCACACTCATACTAACCAGTAAACACATGCATATGCGTAATAGACAATCAGCACTGCGAGGAAGTCTTAGCGCTTCAAATAGTGTAGGAAGACATGTGTGCAGTCGAGGTACCGTCAAGGATCGCACGGGTTCACTTTCATGCGCTTCCTGAGGCTGATCTGAAGCATTAGTTATATGCCTGTCTTGTACAACCTAGTAAACAAACCAGCACCCCTGATAGGAACTTCTTTTAACTGTCCGTCTCATGTTTATTCCTGTTCCACCAACTTTTTCTTGGTGGGTGTCATGTTGAACAGTCATCAGTCAACTTGTCCTTTTGATAAACAAGTGAAGCACTCTCCAAAGTGCTGACAGACATAGAACTGTGATTGGGGATGGACTCCATGTACTCAAATCCACGGCCAGGATGGTTCCTGCATTATCTATTAACGTCTGTGTGTTATTAGTCACACTATAAAACCGTTGTCTTACTCTCCTGAGCTGTGCTCTTTATTTACTTCCTCGAGCTACTGAACCACTGCAATCATTATATTTGTACACAAAACAGTTCTCATGGTTTGCTACAGCTGATCTCTTCATAGCGACAAACGTTCATGCAAAACATTATCCCATTTCCTGTCTTACCATTCAGGCAGTTCTACTAACATGCCCAGCTCTACACATAGCTTAACCTAAGCAGCCTGCTGCTTATCATTTGCAAGCCAGCTTGACCTTTCCAAAAGACCTCTGTTATCCTTTTCAATTTTGGTGCAAACTTAACATTTCCTTCAACTATGAAAAAGTACAAGAAGTCATTTCATCATTTGCAAAATATAGTATGATTACAGAGTATTTCTGCTACAGGTATGTATGTGCGGAGTTTCCCTATTCATACGCAGTAGTAGAAAGGCATATACACACCTACACACAAGCATACTTACTGGCTGTACGCACTACACCCATACACACATACATGCATAAACACACACACACACACACACACAAATATTATCATAAAATATACAAGCATTTCACTTTTCAATCATTCATGGAGTTTAGACAAGAAGGCTCTTGACCCAGGCCTAGCAAAGGTGGTTTTTGGCCTCTGTGTGCACATGGATTGATCAAATTGATGTAAAAGATACGTATCTATCAATACAATGATCATGATAATGAAGTGCACGCTGGTGGGATCGCTTTGGAAATCGCAGTACGATGGCATATACAAGTACATTGCTGAGTTGATCATTGCCGGGAGTGTATATATATTAATATATTACTTGCAGCTTTTTCAGTTCCATGATTGCCTCACAGATTGACTGTTTCACGGTTACTTGTTTTTCGCTCACTGTAGCAAAAAGTAAAAACTGAGATGAATATACAAGCATATGTTTTCATTTCTGTAACTTTTAAAGTATTTTCTTACAACAGCAGCTTACGGCATGGCTTGGGGTGTTCTTTCATTTCTCACTTTCTCCGTTTTTCTTGCTGTGCAAGAGTGATCAGGTATGGGTAGTTCTTGCGCTTAGTGTCCAAAGCTGCACTGTGTGGGGTCCATGCCGGAAAACATCAATCTGGCATCTAGCCAGGCACTTGAGGTATCAATCAAAAGTTTGTTTGACACAGATTCAGATTTTTGTACCGAAAGGCTACTTTGGATGGTGATGTCAGCCATGAAAAGGCATGGAAAGGCCAAAACCGCACTATCAGCCAGCATGGCCATGACTGTATGCAAAAATTTGCATGCAGTCCATACCAACATGTATTATAGGCCTGCCCTTAGGAGGGTGTCCAGATTGCCTGACCAGTGCAGCCAACCTGTGAGCTCTGCTTTTGTCTGTGATTTGTGGGTGTGTAATATGATTGTGATTGTGCTTTTCCTCTATGGAATCAGGTTAAGTAATAAGATACATGCAGTAAACTCATACCCTTTCCTATTCAAAAATGGTTTCTCATTGTTCAGATGTCGTCACCTTCACGTCACCTCCATTTTCAGAGCTAGTAGCCATCACAGGAGCTCCCATAGTCACTCTTTTCGTGTCAAGCAATGCTACTGACACCGATTTCATGGTGAAACTCACCGACGTCTTTCCTGATGGCCGGTCAATGTTCGTACAAGAAGGTGAGCAGACCTGAGGATTGAGCAAAACAGGGTATTTAAGCTTTGGTCCTTAGACAATTCCATCTTATCCTAGCGCACAGTGGTTGAATACTGTATAGTAGTAAGGGTGATTTTCTGACCGGATTCGAACCGTTGGAAAATAATATGCAGCCTATGCTTTGTTTCCTTGTAGGAGCTTTGAGGATGAGATGGAGGAATGGTTCAATGATTTCAACTCTCATGCAGCCAGGTAGGGCTTTTAAACAATAAGAAGAAAGCAAGAAACGTTTGCATGTAGACGTCAGGAGCAAAATAATTCTGAATTTGTTGTGAAATGGTGCGCAAATAGTGGTTGGCTGGCCAGCAATTTTCCATTATGCCTACGTTACCACAGGTGGCTTGTTTAGGGCAATGCTCACAGCTATTCATTCACATGTTTGTATGCATGTGAGTGAATTACCCACCAACTTCCGCTAGCCCTAGTCTTTAGCCTTGTTCTTGCCTTCTTGGCCTTGTTTGTGCTCCTCTTTTTGTAGTTTATTTCTTAAATAAGGAGCTATTCATGCTCAATGACCCAAATGAGGTCGGTGTAGCAGCTGGTTTTTCTGCATCGTCAGCCATCTTTGGGATGAAAAAAAGATTATTTTGTGCTGAATTCAGCCTGAAGACCATTGTTGTCCTTCACTGAGGTGTACCATCTTTTGCTTGATTCCTTCGGTGACACTGCTGCTCAAAGAACCCTTTTCACGTCATCCTTCGCAACAGCCTCTTACTAAATATCCTTCAATGAGCACATGTATATGCTCACAACGCTCAAAGCTTACCTCAACAAATGACCCTTGTTCCCTTGTTGACAGTCACACAGACTGCAAATGGTGGCATATTAAAACACTAGAGGAAAAACAGTGAACCCTGGTCAATGCTGAGAGGATGACCATCTATCATGTTGGGAAGAAGGAAACTGCACAGTCTACAGCAGCAGCAAAGCACACTCCAGCTAGCACTCACTTAAGATGAATTGGAAGATATATCTCCATGTAGTGCAATGATCGATAGCTGGGACAGCTGTTGGTGTTAACATCTCGAGAAAGCACAATAGTGGTGGTGCACAACAGTCCTACTAACTACACGGTATAAATTGATTTGCCTTGTGACTGGCATTATGTTTTTTGTACATATTTATTTTTGTATAAAAAAATTTCAACCAGGCCAAAAAAAGTCTCAGGTAAATATTAATGGAGAAAAGGACTTTTTAAACTTTTAATATGTGTTTATATTTTATTTAATTTTTCTCTTGAAATTGCCATTAACATCGTGTCATGCCACTTTCCTCTTTTACTAACAGGCCACGTTTATTCTGTTGACGTAAAGATATGGTCAACAAGCTACCTGTTCAATCCTGGACATAGGTAAGTTTGGGAACACACCTCTGAAAGTACTGACAAACCAGATATGGTTATTCTGCTCATGTGAACTGTTCAATTTCATGCACTTTGGCAAAGGACGACAAGCATGGGTTTTCTTACATACTTGTTGATTCACGTATTGGATTTGCGGCACCCACCTTACTCCTTTCTAAAATGACTGTTCTTCTTTGAATTTGGAGATAATCTCCCAAGTGCACAAATGCTTCTGTCAATGTGTTTTTGTGTGTAAAGCATTTCTGTTACTAATCGGGTGGAGGGATGTTTTTATTGACATTGATGGTGTGTGTTTGTGTGTATGTATGTGTGGTTGTGTGTTGTGTGTTGTGTGTATGTATTTGTGGCTGTGTGTATGTGTGTGTGGTTGTGTGTTGTGTGTTTGGGTGTATGTATGTGCGGTTGTATGTGTGTCTTTGTGTGTGTGGTTGTGTTGTGTGTGTGTGTGTGTGTGTGTGTGTGTGTGCGTGTGTGTTGACCTACAGGGTTCGGGTGACCGTCACTAGCAGTAACTACCCAAGGTTTAATGCCAACCCAAACAGCGGTCAACCATTATCAATGCTCAACCATAGCACACCTGTTATTGCTAAGTAAGTCTCAGTTCATTTTGGAAAAGACAAGGTGTAACACTATTGAACTTAATGTGTATTCATCTAACAGATATACACTGAGAGCAGTTCATTGACTGATCAAACTGTTTCCTTGCTAATGACATAAGTGAGAAATCAACCTCCTAGCCACATGATTTCCTGCCCTATGAAATTTTCACTAACATCAATGTTTTTAATGCTTAACATGTATATTTCTATTGATTGAACCAGCTGTTTTTTCTTCTGTGCTGATCACTTGTTGCGTTTTTCACTCACCTACTTGTCACCTGCTTGCTTGGTTCCTGCTTTGAACTTAGCTTTCTCTTATCTGGTTCTAGTTTGTTTGCTTATCAGTTTTCTCCGCATCTCTATGTGCATGAATAAAGAAATGAAAGTCTATCTGCCTAGATTTCTCCATGGTTTCCTGTCTATCCATATGCCTGTAGGTTTATGCCTGCTCAGTTCTAAGACTCAGTTCCTATACATACACCAACTCAAGCCGTGTATCTCTCTGTCTAGCTAAAATCAATTTCATGCAGTCCTCTTTACTCTGTCTGTCTAACACATCATTGCGTGCATGTGTGCTTGCATATGAATCCTGTCTGAGTCTGCGTACGCTCAAACTGTCTCTGCACACATATGCCTGGGTAAACAGTTCTGAATGACTGCCTAAATGCCCACAAACCAGTGCATTCCCCTCTCTGCACAGATGCAGTTGTACATTTCTGTTTTCATGTTTGCATGAACAGTGTATCTGCAATGTATATTAGTAACTAAGGCAAGAAAAAATCTTGCCTCGAGAACTCTAACAACAATTTTTCTTGTACAAGGCAGAAATGGTCTGTTGAACGTGTGACTTTCTGGTTGCACCTTTGGCAACATTCATATTACGCTATGATCACAAGAGTCAGAATTGAAGAGTGAGAATTAAACTAGGCCAATAGGCTAAGCTGAGTACCAAATTTTTCTCATGAATGTTGCCATTACTGCAACCGAAACATTGCAAGTTTACGCTCTTTAGCTTGTAGAAGACTATTTTGTTTGATAGCCATATCTGTATTAGTCTGTGTCTGCCCATCTGTAGTCTCTGTATGTATTGATAATTGTCTGCTGTTTACCCTGTGGTGGCCAGTGAACGTCTGCATGAGCCTGTGTGAGTTAATGGCTGCATTCCTCCCTACCTCAGTGCATAAGAAAAACTTGTGCAATGTGTAGACTTTCATCAACTCCTTTGCGCTTTTCTGTTTCTTTTGCATTGACAGAAATGAAGTCCATTTTGGAGGTCAGTACAGCTCACGTCTAAATCTGCCAGTCGTCTCTCTGGCAGATCTGCAGCAAACTGATATGGATGAAACACGGAATAAGATTGTGAAAGCGTTCCAGAACTAATTGTGCTTCAGTAAAGGACCAAAGACAAGACAATTGACTGCCGCAGTGCCTGCATGGTCTTCTTATGAAATTGTTAGTAATTTCACATTAACACCTACATTCATTACACCACCTGGATTACACATCGTGTTGAGTTCATAAACTTTTGAGTAAATACTGCAAGGTGTTGAACTTGAATTATACGGGAATGCATCCTCAGCTGTTTTGTAAGAAATGGTTCTTTCCCGATAGAATTGTTCTAGAAGCAAATTTGAATGAAATTTGCTTAACTCTCAGTGCTGTGCTTTTCATGATCATCATCGACTACATTTTTATCACTATGGAATGTTTATGAGGTAGATAAATAATCAACCAAATGGTTCCAGTAATTGTTTGTGGCAACAACTGGACAGTGTCAGCCACCTGCACCAATAACACTGTTACTGTCTTCCTTCTATTGTGAATGCATTGGATGACATGACGCCAACTTTTAATAGCCCAGGCTTTTGCAAAATGGAAATACGATTTTGCATTCTAGTACGCATGTGCATTGCAAACAATAAAATATTTGTGATCTGAACATGCATCTGCGTATATAATCTATTGTATATAAAATCTGTGTATCTAACACCCATGCAGTGTGCATGTACATGTCGTGTTGTAATGACAACGGTAGCGCAGACCAGCCGTGGAGTGGCTTGTGATTATGTACATGTAGTCAGTCCTGAGTGAAATTCATGCCATGCCGTTGGGACCAAGATGTGACGTCATCAGACTGTCGTAGCTATGGTAGCGGGTTCGAGTCCCACCTGAAACCATCGATATTTTCTTCGTTCTCTCTCACCAGCCTCGCCGATGTTCAGTGATTTCTCCCTTTCTAATTCTTCTTTCCGGCGTTATCTCCTTCTAGCTATGGTAGTATTCATTTTGGAGTATCCACATGTTGTTTTGTGTGTACGCGTGCTTGATGCGCTGCTATATGAAGTCGTACGGCCCGGAGGCATGCATATGTTGCCTCTCATCGGCCGAGCCGTGTAACGTTATCAGACTTGCATGTCTTCTTGCAGATCTATAGCCGATAGAGTGTAAGCAGCATTGACGAGGCACTGTTCACCGTTTCGCTCCTTGCACTAGCATAATGCGTGTACTCGTCTTGTGCGTGATGACTTCAAAGGAAGACACATTACGCAAACATGGCAATGGCTTGTGCGAACGACAGCGGTACAGAGTTGGCCGATTCTAGGGCAATTTGCGCGATCTGTTTCCGAACGTTGAGTGACCCCAGGCTGCTGTCGTGCCTACACGCGCTCTGCTATGAATGTATTGACCAGCTGTTGGTGATGGCCGAGGAACGATGCGTGAGTTGTCCTGTCTGTAAGGCGAAGACCACTGTCGACGTGAAGGGCGCTTCTGGCCTCCTGAGAGATTCAACAAAGAAATCTATTCGACATGGAAACTGCCGAACGTGTGAGGAAGAGAGTAAGGACGAACTCGAGGTGCCAACCGTTTGGTGTGAACAGTGTTCTGCAGCGTTTAGCGGAAGCCATGGGTTTCATGCATACACACATACATGTATAGGTAGAAGTTTGCGATCGGTAAGAATTTTAATACTTTCAGCTGAAAACCGTTGGGTACAGAGTTTTTATGACTTTTTATTATAGTATCTGATATGACGTCTGATGATGGCCTGCAACCTATATGGCTGCACAGCACGACTGCAACTACGGTGTTCAATCAGCAAGCACAGCGTATTCATTCCTAGTAGGCTGCATGTTGATAAATTTACTGCCATTGATGACAATGTAGTTACACGCATGTGGCAGCCACTTGCACCACGTGAGTGTCTTTGAGCCTGTTCAGCTCTGTTGCAGTTTCTCAGACTCACACTTGTGTGTTTAAAGTAACCTCTAAGACCATGCCACTGGGAAAAAGTTTTTCTAGAAGAAGTTAGTGGTAGAAAATTTCACACGGTTCTTATTTTCATACTTTCACCCTAAGACTGAAAATTAATACCGTAGAAAAATGTCTATTGTTACAGTAAACTGACATCTGTGCAGATGCATCACGTGTGCAATGTGCCACAACAAATGCACGTAACTGATATATAAAATGACTGTGCGTGTTCAGTTTGACCGGGAGCACTGGCACAGAGCTAGCTGTCTTTGTCTACATAATCGTTGATCAGACTTTTCGAGTTGTGACATATATCACTGGATTACCCAAACAAGGGAGGTAATACTGATGTTAGGAATGGTGCTTGTAGCAATTTAATGTTCTTTGAACTCCCACCAGCCTTTTCGACTTTCTGCTGATATTCTATAACAAGGTGTGCTTTTAAAAGACCTAATTAACTAGGAGATGTTGAGTTGGGGAAGGGCATGTGTTCTTAACCGGCAACATGGCTGCTCTCCCTCTGGTTTCAGCCTGGCCTAACCGACCACCAAACAAAAACCCTTTAAGTATTGCTCTAAATTGGAACAGGATATATTTATACTCAATTATGCTCAATAAGAGAACATAATTTTTTTATTTACAGTATTGTTATAATTATTACATTGTAGATATAGATAATATAAACCCACCATCTGCTGATCTCAACCCCTTGCCCACGCACCATCTGCTGATCTCAATCCCTTACCCACACACTTCAAGGTTGTGACAAAGCTCTGACAAATACATTCATAGCCTCGACACTCAGTCGCAACCAGCTGCATCACATCCCTCACTGCTGCACAGCTCGGGTTGTGATTTGCTGGTCACGACCTCGGTCTCAACTATGAATCTATACATGTATGGGAAGTGCAAAATCGGCTCCATCTGTTTGTGTCAGCAAGGACATATTACATGCTTGTTTGAGAATTATTAGAGTAACATAACTGAAGAAATTGGAACCAGTTCTTCCTGGCTGATGTACTTGTTTGCACGACAATAGACCTCCTGCATTGCCTTGTACTCACAAAGCCATTTTGCTGAGAGCTTGTAGTTAGACATTGCGCCTGTGACCCAGGCTGAGTCTGCTCCTGTTCTACTTGGTTGAGCTTTACGATAAACCTAGCAACTAACGTCTGTTGGCACTTCACCTATATGTTCTAAATACTTCACTAACAGGTCCCACAGGGTTGTCCAACTTCGAATCACATCAGCAAATACCGTATATGCGTCATGACCCAGGTCCAATACAGCATCAAATGTTGAATTGTCCCTTATTGCAAAGTGAGAGCCTCGTGGAATGCTCCACCACATCTGTAACCATCCGATGTTTGGAGCCCACGAGGAGTTGTGGATTCCTGAGCATACCGTTCCTGACAGTCTGTTGGGTGTGTACAAACCTTTCAATTTCAGCATTATCTCCTTCTCTGACTCTACAACTATTCCGCCAAAATTTCTTTCTAGTATGTGGTAATAGTCTAGTATCAACTGTTTGTTCACTGGGGCAGCCATCTTCTTAATCTGCTTCTGTCGCCAGCTGTGCGAAGTCTGCCGCACAATCCATGACTGAATGAACACTTTGGCCTTTGGAAATACCTTCAGTAATGAATGCAGGTTGTCCCCAGCCTGCGAGTTAGCATCAACATTGCGAAAATGACCTTGCATGATGATTGCAACTGCTGCTGATGCAATCTTCTTCTGGTCACCAGCGTAGGCCTTCATATGTGGTGATGCAAAGTGAACACTCCCTGGAATGAGTCCAAAACAAGTTGCTCTTGTTACACCAGACACCCAGCTTATTGTCTTCTCCAACTTTACCATCAAAGCTTGCCATTTTCCCTGCTCTGAACAAGTCTTGGTTGCATTGCATTTTGGTTTTGCCTGCCCAGGACTGACTTATGTTGACTTGTCTTTCCACTTTCCTTTTGTGTTAGCTGTTCGGTGGTTGCCTTTGGTGGTGCGTTCATCCAACTTGAAAAATCACCGAGCTGCCTGGTCATCCCTAACGTTTTTGATGCACTGTAAAAAAAGTTCCTCAGCATTTACGATCGCTTCATCCATGCTGAAGTATTTGTAGTTTGCAAGACGGCCGACAAAAATAACAGACCCGAATGATTCTGCTGCCTCTGCTAGCTTCTTGTACTTTGCATACAGCTCGAGATTTTGTCGACTTTGTGTTCCCGGTGCGATCCAAAGGCGATGCAATGACCGCATGCCATCTCCTCACACGTCCTGCAGTAGAGGTTCAGGGGATTTCCATGCTCAGAGCACTGGTGAAAGATCGTCGAGTTGCCTCCATCGAATGAATCGCTCTCTTCGTCCATAGCCTTGACGGCATGGCCAGCAGACAGGACGTGAGGACGATGCTTTAAAGCGTCTGACTCTTACCTCTGTGGGTACCGCGTCAAATCCGCAATGGGCCACACACGTCAGAGAGGTTTGCGGTTTTTTCCTTGCCCGCGTCCGAGGGTCTCCTCCGGGTACTCCGGTTTCCTCCCTCTCAAATAAAAAAAAAAGAAATCACCCTGAACCCTCTAAGCGGTTATGCAGCAGGTTATTCCCCTACCGCCAAACTTGGCGTTGCTGCAAGGTGAGCCCGGCTGCCCGGGCGGGATGGGTCGAGGTTGTTCATATAAAGTCCTGCGCCTATAATGAATTGTCACCGCACTGACGGGG
>JAOWAW010066670.1:0-34998 GCA_028565695.1 Nicola tetela | reverse complement strand
CACCAGCCCCATCTACAATTAGTTAGCTCTGAGTGCACCTGTATCATGACACTCAGATGTGGATGTGTAACTTACAAACATGCAAATGGTAGCCACACCAGACCATTTCACTCTACACTCACCTTTCCTGGGCAGCCATTGAAAAACTCCGGATCGGAAATTGGATCATTGAGGTAGGAGCGTAACAGATTGTTACGCATTCCTTTGGGAGGCTCATTAGTCATCTTAACACCTAGTGAAGCAAAGAGAAAAAAATACATGTTGGTCTTTTGCTATTTTGTCATGATGGCATCTTCTTCATCATCTGTCAACTGCACACCTGATGCATCTTCTTACCGTTTTGCAAAATCGAGACAGGGAAGTCATCGGATGGATAGCTGGTCAACCAAAGACGAAAATCTTTGTGCGTTGTCTCTGGCACAATCGTCTCTTCGCAGATCTTCTCCAACTTTGGCATCCAACTGGTAGCAAGATGGCAGTTCTGAAGAATTACCCAAGTGCCTTTCTTGATGGCATGGTTGATCATGTCTGCTGCAATGGGTCCCTGCAAGAACCAATGAACAGCCAACAGGCAGACTCAAGGAGAAACCTATCAATGACACAACACATATTATAGTATATGTACTCTACATTCATGCATGTATGCACACCTAATACACATGCACACACACACACACACACACACACACACACACACACACATGCACACACACACTTTCCATAAGGCATAAGATGAACTATTGTAGAACTACTACATGTTTGCCCATACCTTACCTGACCCTGTCCGAGAGAGATCTTCTGGCAGCGATCACCGGAAAAGCCTCTATCCTCAGCAAACTTGAGCAGCCCTGCCATTGGGTCTGCACCAGGAGACAGGACAAAGATGAGCGGAGCACAGCAATTTGAGTCAGCAAAGCTACCAGCAAGGTCGAACGTGGGTGGGTCGATGTAAGTCCGCCCAATGTTGTCCACAATGTATTTCTGAAAGGCAAAAAAGATGTTGTGAGTCAGTGCATAGCTAGTGAATAGCACACAAGACACTGTGTTGTGAGTCAGGACATAGCTAGTGAATAGCACACACGACACTTTGTTAAATAATATGCTAATAGCAGCCAAACTACAGTCTGTGGGAAACTTTTTTTAAGAGTGTTACCACAAACAAAACAGAAAATGAAAACAGAATATCCTCCAGTGCTGCCTTAGCAAAGCCACTTTGATTTCAAGGAAGAATATACCTGCATGGCTGGCACCAGCTTGTCAGGTCGTAAGCAACGCAGTGCGATCAATCTGGTGACAAATTGAACAAAACCAAGTTTTAGCATCAGGTGTCAAGTCATTAAATCATTTCACTTTGCCAAATGGTTCCACACGGGGCCACAGGCACTTCACATGAGCATCCATGCAAACTTCAAAAAAATTAATAAAGGGCAACCTAAAGGGAGATAAAAATCAATGCTGCAACGTAAAAGGTGTAATCCCTCAATCAAGACATGTCACCAGTCAACAACTGACAGAAAACAGAATGCATATATGTATATAATGCAAGAGAACCTACCACATGGTGGTAACTACGTACCTGTCGAGGCCAGTAAGCAGATCCCACTTGCCTGGGTAGCGTGTCTCGTGTGGTGTACTCGAATCATAAACTGCTTTCCAGCCAGCATCCAAATCTGAACAATCAGCAGCGTAAAGCTCAACAATTCACCTCAGCCACAACCTTCCACATATGGTATTCTTTACACTTACTCATAAAACCTTCCAATCCTGGCAGGCTGGATGCACGAACTATCTCTCCCCATGCCTTCTCTGGCAGCCATTCTGGAAATGGATTCTTATGAGGATTGTCGAGCGCAATGCCTCCAGTGAGCAAGAAACGCCATGTTTCCTCCACAACTTTACCACTATTGTGAGAAAACAACAACGTTGGAACATGACGCAAGAGCACATTGAATGTGGCCAAGCACAACATAGCAACACAGTGACCATAGCAATGCATCACCACTGAAGCAATAACTGCAGTCAGAAAATATATAGGTTTTTTGAAAAAGGGAAGAACAAATCCACTGCTATGAAGAGAGTGCACAACAGTGTTCTTACGGCAGCTTTGCACCAACTACCAAAGGAAAAGACATGGAGGCAGAGAGGGAAAAGTGTACAGTTTGCCATGTACACCTCTTTGACAAGAAAACTGAAATGTGCCAACAAAGACGAATCTGACAGAATACTATCAGTGCCTGCACATGCTCTCACACTGCCTACTGCTTACCGACTTTTCATCAGCTGCACACACAAAATGGTGGAGAAGATAAGCTTGTCTTTTTCAAACAGCGACCGGCAGACATTGTTATAGATGCTGTGTGTGAAATGATCATTTAAATTCTGAATGCGCTCGTCCAGAACGGCACTCTTTGCACTGTTTTGAATTGACTGCAAAGGAATCAGATCAGAACGTTGAACGGCAGAAGAACAATTGACTCAGAGAAACAACTTATCATGGTGACCTTCAGCTCTCCAAAACAAATAAGTCTGTGTGCAAGATAGTGGCAACCTTAGATCTGAGCAGTAATAAAGAAACTGCAACACAGAACAAATGGCAGAAAAAATTACCTGCAAGAATAAGTTGATGAACCAGGTGAGAGAGTACTGGTACATTGGCTCAATGTTTGCTAAGTCAGAGATGCAGAAGAAGAGAATACTGCCATGCACTGCGACTGGTTTGTAACCGTTACGAGTTTCGTCAATTTCCACCTCAGTTCTTGTTGCTATTTCCTAAAGCAGCACACCATAAAGCAAATCACACCTCAAACCAAACGTCAAGGCAAATAACAACTCAATCACAAAGCACACCACCCACTGAATGAGGTTATTTTAGGACCAGAACAGAAAGCACAACCAAATTCAACGCAGAGCTTGAAGATGCTCCTTGTCTTGCAGCACTACTGTCAAGCCACAGCTTGCATTTGTGGGTCAGAAGCCATCATGCAGCTTCTGCTGAGAGTTGTTAGATCAAGGCTCTCTCTTGCTCTCTCTCACACACACACACTTGTCAGGTACTGTTATTTGTTATTCAAGAGGTATATCAAAATCTTAGTGTTTATCAGGCTATTAGTCTAGCAAAGTAGATTGAATATAAAAATGTGATGCTAATATGATTGCTGGTTCAGTAGCTGTGCTGTCTACCTGTGACATTACAGCATGGTTCTTTGTTTCTTACCTGCTTTGCTTGAATTTCTTCTGACAAAACTTTGGATGATGACAAGACATTGATTGCAGTCTCATCTTCAAGGATGTTTCCCTGCAGAGAAAGAGAGCGAGATAAAGAGGAGGAGGAGGAGGAGGAGGAGGAGAGAGGAGGGAATACGTACAAAGTACATGAACTCTAGTCAACTGGGACCTTCATGTCAATCTTCAAATATGGTCAAGGTAAGGCAAATCACCCTTGGTGAAAACATAATCTGCACACTGCAAACAGGTAATGTTCAGTACAGCCCTGTACCTGTGAGGAGGAGAGAACCTCAAGGATTTTATCCTCGATTTCCTTCAGCTACAAGCACAAGAAACAAAAAAACATTGTCAGAACATGCACAAGTTGTGCAACTGTAACATATAGACCCACCTCTCCAGCAGCACAGGAAAAAGCAGCAAATTATTCTACATGACAGAAGCTTGTAGATTGGAAGAAATCTTTGCAGAAACCAATGGGTAGCACTCAAAAGGTTTTAATGGCACAGTGTACAGTGCTAGCAGTTTCCATGTCTACCCTTTTCAAATCAATTAACAGCTCACACAAGAGGCTCTGACCTGCTTTTTGTTAGCAGCACTCTCCAGAATCAACTCATTCTTCTTCTCCTCCAATTCCGGCTTCTCCCTGGCAGCCACAATTCCAAGAAGTTGGTCTTCCAAGCCCAGTGGCGTGATCATAAAGTTCAGCAAAGCCACCTACAATGGAAGAGAATTGTGTGATCATCCAGGCAAGGGGAAAGATGAACATTTCAAGGCAAGAGAGGGAAGGAGACAACAAACTAAACAGAGTTATGGGAAAGGAAACACAGAGAAAGAGGGAAAGTTCTGGAGAGTCCGGAGGAGACTGTATAAATACAGATGACCATGGACAAACTGAATTTGCAAATAACAAGTTGTCACCTATTTGTACACATTTACTTCTACAGCTGTAAAAATTATACCAGTAAAAAATACTGTACATGTGGAGATATAACCAGTGATTGGCAACTTCCTCAGAGGTTCTCTAACCCAGACCAATGCATAGGTGCTATAGATTGTGCATTTCTGAGAAAATGCACAAGTAATGTGACATGTGTACAGTGATAAATATCTCAAATCCTGTAAAATGAGATTCACCTTGACAGAAACTTCAGGCAGGTAGTGAGGGTTGCGAAGGCGAGTTGTGATGTAGAAACGGAAGTCATGAGAGAATTCAATGATGTTCTCTCCAAGACGAATGTACTGTGTACAAAGGGAGAGAAGATCCAGTTGGCAAGGAGAGAACACTTGGCTTTCTGTCAAAGAAATATCTCTACAAAAAGGTAAACATTTGACTCATTGACCTTCAAGCATACTTAGAACTGTTTCATCCTTCAGTTAAAACAAATGATCAATGTAAAGTCTTCTTAGAAGTACGTCTCCTTGAATATGCCATTTCCATTGGCCTTCTCACAATAAACAAGGTCAAACCTAGCCATTGAGCTCTACAGCTCCAGAAGAGGATAGATCAACATCAAAGCTGTGTTAGCACTTGCTACAAGTTATCATCCAAGAGAATGACTTTGTCCTCAACTGAAGGCAAAGTCAGTCACTCAATAAATGCAGCTATTACCGTTCAACATTTGTTATTGTTGAACAAAGACAACAGTTGCCAATTAAACAATTGTTTCAGACTGCAGGCAGTACCAGGTCTGACTAACAATAAATATCGTCTCACCTCCACACCACCCTGTTTAAAGGTTTGCTTCAGTAACAGTGGTTCCAACAGCGGGTCAAGCTCTTCACCAACATTCTCCAGCAACACAGGGTGACCAAACTGAGCAAAAGATTACAACAAACTCTTCGTGAAGAGCAAGAAATGTCGGCAGAATATTGGGAATAATAACATCTACACAACCACGTGAGAACAGGAGATGTACAGAATATTATTCCCAAATCAATTGATCATGATTATCCTGCACTGCTCAGCTGTGGTGATTGTTTTTCAAGATGGAACCAGCCAGCAAAGAATCTGCCCTAGCATTTTCCTTTTCATCCTGCAGAAAAGCTACATCTCTCTTATCTCCTCTCAATGTACCTGTAGTCTACAAGTAGTTACATTTTAACATAGTTGGATAACATCAAGTCATCCATCTTAAGGAGAATGGTGTGTAGAAACAATGTGCTGCTGTGCAAAGATTCACCAGCATGCAGAAACAAATTTCAAGTGCAGCAGATCTCCCTAATCACTAGAGCCCAATACACACCTGAACACTGTTCTCCACAGTCCGCACGTAGTTTGGATCTGATAGTTTGATGACTGACAATTTGTTGTTCTTCTCCATGTTCTTCACCCACTTGTTAGCCTGACCTAAACATCAACATATGACAGACAAGTGAGCAAACAAGCAGTCTCACAACACTGCCACTTCCTAATTATCACAGTACATGTCTTCGCAGCACAGCAAGTATCTTCAAAGAGGTGGATAAGCAAGCTAAGTATGCAGCTGTGTTTCTAATTTCTGGGTCTAGTGAGCAATTGAGTCACTGACCTTGTGGGTCAATCATCAGAGGCCAGCGGCGAGAGTTGCCCACGATGATTCCATTGTCGATGGAGAAGTTGTCAACAGGAAGGCCAGCAATTTGCCATGCACGGATTTTGACAGGATCACCAAGCGTTGAATTTAGTGTGAAGGACTCTGAGCAAGGTATTTTTCTCTTTCGGCAGAGGTCTTGCCACTCAGCAGTACACTCCTGTGCATTACAAAGATGTCTTATTAAACATTTACCTGAACAACAAGCAAATAGGGAGAGGTCTGCAAAAGCACTCTTAACTTCATAATGAATATACCTGGGTATGCTTGATTTTGTTAGATACAACAGAGAATCCTGCATACATCGGTTGCTGTGGCTCACCTGTCTGAAGTCAACAGTGAATGCACCGAGGTAGGCAACAACACCAGATGCCAGTAATACATCCCCAGTAAGGTTAACATACCTGAAAAAAGGGAAATACAGTGAGTCAGGCAAGGAGCCAGGCAAAAACAAACCAGATACAATGAGAAGGATATCGTTTTGCATGTTGTCATGGAGATG
Organism: Nicola tetela; assembly: GCA_028565695.1. Taxonomy (NCBI): domain Eukaryota; kingdom Metazoa; phylum Porifera; class Calcarea; order Clathrinida; family Clathrinidae; genus Nicola; species Nicola tetela. Next base: position 28,701 of record JAOWAW010066670.1, on the reverse strand, counting down.
ATATCTGGAGTTCTGACTCGATAAATATACAGTGAGTAATACAATTAAGACTGCAACACAATGGCTTAGATGTCTTCTTTCTGTTTTACCAGCAATACAAATGGAAACCTTGCAGAGAGAGAGAGAGACAGAGAGAGAGAGAGAGAAAGAGAGATAGAGTGGGAGGGAGGGAGTCTCTCCAAGCAACTCAGGATTACTGACAGTGTTGGTGATGAATATCTGACATTAATCTCCTAGAGAAACTAGCCATTATAACTTTGCAGGAATGAATTTCAAAAGATTCCCAAGAACATCCTGACATAGTTTACACTTGCACAGTTCGCTGAAAGCCACAGCTAAACACCAGCACAAATTCAATAAGCAGTGCTCATTTATGGTCTATAATACCACCAAGTCACAGCTGAACATTGATGGTAGCGGTGCTGCTGTGTGTCAACGGGGGTGAAATTAGAAAAATTAAAAAACATTCCAACAAACATAGGGTGACAACTGATTATCCTATCTTCTTTAGGAAAGGCAAGGAGGAAGATGAGTAGTTACTTTTTCCCAAGCATCTCAGCAGCTTCACTCCAGCGTGCCTTCTCACCACCAAGACCGCTGATGAGCTTCTGCGCTCGGTCAAGCTTCTTCTGGCAAAGGTCAATGTTTGCCTCCAAGTCAGCCTTCTTTCTTGTTGTCTCCTCCAACTTGTCATTTAATGCCTGCAGTTTGTCTAGCAGCTGAGCAAAAAGAGGCAACCAAGGAAAACACACCATTGTGAACATCACCTATAACATACTCATCTGGTAGGTGAAGCATCATTAAAAGAAAATCATTTCGAACTACACAGACTTTTCTGCAGTGGACTTAGAAACCTGCCCCTTTGTCTGCTCTGCTCCAGTATAAATCTGCTCTAGACATACTGATTTTGTCTACAACTCACAATAGAAACAGGATTTTTTTCTTTAATCAGGTAAAGTAGCTATAGTCTTAATGTCAATCTGTGTTCTTTCATTCAGTATATTCGTTGACAGCTCTTCAATTTCTAACAGCGATTGTTCTTGCTGCTCACTACGCTCTCTAACCTCCTTGAGCTGAGCTCTCTTTTCGTTGAGATGACCCATCTGTACAGCCAAATCAGCTTCAGCCTCCTTCAGTTTGATTTTCTTTGGGGCAACAACCTGCATGGGATGACAAAAAATCACAGCATCAACAAAAAAAAGAACTTTACTGATTGCACAATCAAAAAATTCCTTCTTGTTTGGAGTATTAATGAGTGAAGAACTGCCCAAAAGTAAGGCAAGGAAGAACACTTTCAACCTCCGACAGTCTGTTCAGTCTGCATGTTTCTTCTATTCCTCACCTTTGCTACTCTATCGTATGTGTCCATTGCTCGCACCCACCGGCAAAGTCCCTCGCAAGCTGTTGAAGCGTTGGCTACAATATTTGGATCAAAATCAGGGTTGGTGATGTACCTGCAACAAAACAAAAATGAAGATGACTTAGCTTTGAAAAGCAATCAAACTGTAGTTAGCTTTGGAAGTAACACACTGCAAAAACAATCAAACTGTAGCACGTCTAATCTGCCACTCACTCAAAGAAAGTTTTTCAAAGATTTAAAGTTAAATTGTGTTTGTCATCTATTCAGCTACTGTCGTTGTTAGTGGGTGATCTTCCTTCTTTGGTTTGTGGTTGTGATTCGCCCAAGAATTTGTGTTCATCAGACTGGCACATCTGTTACATTGGTGGCCGCTCTGTAAAAGTGGTTGGTTGAGTTCAGTTTACAGTGCAACTCACTTCTCACGGATGGTCTTAATGATCGCTGGTGGAATGTTGTCTTTGTCATAGGCCTTCAATGACTCAAGAAACTTCATGTCAGCAAGCACCTTCTGCGATGGTCCCCAGAAGTCATTTATCATTCGACCCGACCCACTTGGGTCTGGTTTGCGTTCAGACTTGATGCCTTTCATTATGCAGATAGATTCCATCACCAACTTGACAGTTGCGGGTGGATTCTAAACCAAAATGTTGGCATTTATTCATTAATGTATTTGCTGCAACAATCCCTTGGACTATATTACACAGAGATGTGCTGGCTGACTATCCAAGCAAACAAAAAATCACATGCCACATCAATCACAGACACAATCCAAGATAATGGCATTATTTTAACCAGAGAAACACGCTCATTGGTGATGAAGAAACTTTAAAATGGAATCACCCTCTTTGTCACTCAGCTGTCCGCTTGTGAAATTTGGACATTTCAGATGAAACCATTTTGAAAGCCTTACTTGTCTAAGCATTGTTTGTGTTGTTCATTCAACAACTGAGAGGATGGCCCCTGAGTCACATTTGAACTTTCGAATGCATTTCTGTATACTAAGGCCCAGCGTGTTGATTCTGTGTTTCTCATCACCTATGCACATTGACTTTTGACCTTTCTCAGACAAAAGAAAATTGCCTGGGTTCAACTTGACCATGAGTAATTCCATTTATAAAATGCTTACATTCCAGTACCACAGGCCTAGAAATCGAAAAGAGCCCATTATGGTGAAAGGGCAAAGGCAAAAAGGCGACTAGCAAGCTTTGAGATTATCAATGTGGATTGCCAGGTCACTGTTTTCCCTTGACATCTCCATGAAGTGACTCCCAGGTTGACTTTTTGCAGGCCTTATGGGACGCTCTATGAATCTTTAACAATAAGCCTGGTCAGCATGGAGCCATATGATTATGGTGGTTGCTGACCATCAAGAACTCCGTTATTGCAGCCTTTCTTCTCAATTTCCTGGCGGTAATGGCAATTCCTAAATATAATGCCAACCACCTGGACCACTGCCTGCTGTTGTTTTTTTTTTTCATTTCTATGAACATTATTTTTCTTTGCCCTCCTTCATTGATCTTAGCAGGAATTGGTGACGAGAAACATAGAATTAATTAAAATGCATTGGCCTAAAACTAGTTTTCAGTTGCACCTTCTCAACAATACAGCATTTCCCTATTCACGCCAACACCAGCTGAGCCAGTAAATTTTGTCCAAAACTTTCCCACATGCTACTAAAACTGATGATGTCGTCTTGACTGAAACAACATTTCTGTGTATTTCATTGTCTGTCCTTTGAAACAAGGAATAGCCAAACTTCAATCAGCCTGCACATCTGCCTCTCTCATCACAGACAAGAAAGAGACTATACCTTCATTGCTTTTACAAGAGTGATTTCTGATGGCTTCAGTGTGTTGAGTGCAGCTAGAGCAGCCTCCAGTGCTGGCATGGCAACGGCCAGGTCACTCTTACACTCATCTTTGATGGCCTGAGCAGCAGCTGCTGCTCGGTTTGCAACAGCTTCATCAGCTGCAACAACCTGCAACAAATTGTGGCAAAGGGAGACAAAATTGTACTCGCTGCTACCATTGTTTAGAATATACTGAACATCAAAAACTTGAAAGGAGCAGAGTGTGAATCATTTGCAAAAATAACAAGCCATGAAGAATTTCCTTTTTGTTCTGCTTGTTGTTTGTGAGATGGCAAATTCACTACTTACATCTTTCCTCTACCCTTCAAACAATGTCCAGACAAGTGCTAGTAATGGCTCTAACATTCAAGAAGAGAATTTTTAGAATGTAGCAAACAACTGGCGATGGAGCAGTGAGAATGAGAGAAATCCCCCTTCTGTTGAAGAGACAGGCCATAGATGGTAAATAGTTTTTCAGATAGAGGTATGTCCTTCCCTATGACTAGCATATGTGTGTACGTGTAATTAGAGGGACACAGAAAATACAAGCATTGTGTCAACTTGTTCACCACCCGTGCAATGATACGTTGTGGAGTTGCACAACTTGCAAAGTTTGACATCAACCAAAGTAAAAACAGTAAAACATATCCAAAGAGGCAGCCTCTTGAAAATGCCAGCAAAAGGGTGCAAGACAGAAGACAACAAACCTCCTTCTTTGCTTCCACATCCACAGTCTCCTTCTCAATCTGTACCATCAGCTTAGATGCTTCGCCTTGCATGCGAACCAGCTCTGGCTGCATGGCTTTCAGCTCTTCTGACATCACACCGACCTAAAAAACAAAAGACAAGAGAACACATGTCACCAACCCCAACCCTCTGATTCATTTTCTCACTCACACAGTCTGTCTGAATTATAACTCGTAGCTTGTCACCATAACAACTCACCTCAGATTCAGCAAATTTCAGTTTCTCTAACCCAGTCAAGTAGCGCTGGCGCAACTGTGTTGTCTCATGACGCTTGGACCGGAGCAAGGTCTTGAATGTCAAAATCAGCTCCAGATAAGAAGTTGGCGTGACATAATTGTGACGTAGTAGAATTGAGAAGTATCTGAGAAAATAGATCAAAGTAAAGCGGTAAGGATTTGATCTGAACAACTAAAGGGTATCCACGGCGATGATGTTTATTAGAGCAATGGGACAGTTATCAAATGAGAAGCACTGGACTTTAGGTGGTCATGGACTCATGGTTATTATTGGCCTGTTAATAATTGGTCATTTGGTTAAGTCATGCACACCTCTCTGACATCTTCCGAACGCTCTGGTGGAAGTGCTTGCAAAGAAATACGCAACTGTCTCGAAGCTCCGCTGGCTCCATTTCCACATCTTCCAAGAAGCTGTTGGCCACCATTTCCAGAGCGTCATCAGGCCATGCCTGTAAAAAGAGACAACAACTGTTTTATCGTGCCACAGCAATTTCACTCCAAACCACCTTCTACCCTTTCAGTAATACACTTCATTCGACCACCAGCAGTGAGTCAGTGACTAAGAAATACTTACTTGAAACCAGTCAATAGTGCAGCAGTTGATGAGTGAAGGGAACATTCGCAGGCGATTGCGGAATGAATCGCCAATTGGACTCATACACAAGACAATGTGCAGCCGCGCTTTCACACGTTCGACGAAGAAGTTATACATGGACAGTGGAGTGGCCTCAATCTTCCGCCCCTGCAAATAACCAAACAACTCAAGAATTATGTATGAAAACTTGTAAATGATGGTAGGAACGGTCTCATCTTTCTCTTTGTACTGCAAACCTATAGTCCTGCAGAAAACCGCTGTTTTGTTCACCCCTGCTAGTTGTAGTTATTACTCCTCATTCAGACTCCACAAAGAAGGTAAACTTTTAGATCATATGACTTCATCTAGAAGATTACATTGAAATGTGAGAATCATGTCAAAACTTAAAAGACTGTCCGCTGCTGTCTCTTTTCTTCCTCAATGAAGATCCTTCTTTATCTCTTTCATTGAATATTCTTAGTAAAGAAAACATATACCTCAGATTGCCTCACTTGCACCCTTCCAAAAAGATCTTTCATTTTCAATGCTTGCTCACACTGAAGGTCAAGAAGTTGTAGTCTCATCAATTTTCTTCAGTTTTTCTTTGTTTGCTTACCGATGCACGGGCAGCTTGCTGCATCTTTTCAATGACATCCGCTTTCTCATCTGGTGGAAAGAGGTTGGGCACATCACCAGTGTTGAGAATCATATTGATGTCTTCTACAAACGACTCATCTTTGATCTGGTTGTCACTGAACAGGAAGACTGTCGACTTTCCCTCCACACCTGCTTTCAGCATCATCTGGCAAAGAGAGAACACAGAATGAGACGTGCATGCAACCTCGTACTCACACGCACACCAACAATCCCCACTGAAACAGATGTACATTCAAACTCCTCCTACCGGGACACCCCAGATCAAGACACACCCATCTACTGACACCCTTTCGCTAAAGAAATAGCGTGATACTGCAGCTCACATAAGAAGAGAATCTTTTTGCCAAACCTCCACCAAGTCTTTTATTTTTACAAAAAACTGATTAATTGTATTACTTGTGCATGCAGGTTGATACTTGTGTGTGCCTTGATAAGGCTTGTTGTCATGTGTGAAAAAAGTTGGTCAAAGTGATATGCCACATGCATATTCGAGTTACAGATAGTTAGAGATATATAATGATGCCATTTAGTCCCAGGGTGTCCCAATAAGAGGAGTTTGAGTGTACACACAGAAACCTCCCACCGTTATCAAAGCACACACCTTCTTCACATCATCTCGCCACTCTACTTTGGTGTAGTTCTTTGTCAGCTCAATCTGAAAGAGTTCATAGTCTGCCATAAACGCTGCCATCTTGGATGCACTTTGCCGACCGCTGCCGCCAATACCTTTGGACAAACAAACAGAAGCATCTCGAGTATTACTTCAAACAATGCATGGATCCGCAAAGAAAGGGCAACCCCTTCAACTAGTGGATGTTACTGTGTAGATCTATGAGGTGCAATGCTGGTTTACAACTTAGGAACTGTGTGTGTGTGTTTGTGTTTGTGTGTGCGTGTGTGTGTATGTGTGTGTTCGTTTTGACAATTGCACTTCAGAGGCAAAGTTATGAGAACACTAGGCTCTTTGTGTCAGAAAACACGAACCAACAAGTAGAGCATGGCCGTCATCTTGCCGAAGAACCCGACTGACTCGTGAAATGTGCTCAATGGCAAACCGGAACATCACCAATGACATTGGTGCTCGACTCATCTGGTTGTACTCTTCCAGATAGCTGGACAAAAACACCGAAAAGGTCAAGAACTCTTTCAGTTAATGAAGTTATGCAACGTGATTGGTGATACGCACACGTGTGTGCACCTGCACCCACACATGCACACACACCATTATAGTCTCTTTAAAACAATTCTGCTTCCCCGCTGAGCATCTCACACCTTTCCATAACAGCTGTCAGCTCGCCCAAGTCTGTAATTTCATCATAAACACGCAGATCAGCCTCTGGATACATGTAGTCTCCGAAAAACAAACTCCTGAAGATGGAAAGAAAAGGAGCTGTGTCAAAAAGTGAAATTTTTGGATCCAGCTGGCAAGAAAATTCCCTTCCTCTTTAATTATAAGGATGCTGAGATTGATTCTGTAACATACCGAATATTGCCATCGCAAAGCGGCTGTCCACCAACAGTAAGATGAAGCAACAGTTTGTCCATTGATACCTTGAAGTGATTCTGCACCATCTCCTTCATCATCCCAAAGAACATTTCCCTGGCAAGAAGAACAGACAAATGCAAACCTTTCCGCATTACTCACAAGGTAAAACGTAACACTAAGATCTGTATTTGCATGAAAACCACCCAACTGGCCATTGGTTTTCTAGTCCAAAGAGCTTCATGTTCAAAAGCACACACACACACACACACACACACACACACACAAACACCTACAAACACCCACACCTACCCACCCACACACCCACACCCACACACATGCAACACACACGCACACACAACACACACATACACACAACACACATACATACCCCACACCCCCACACACACAACAACACAAAACACACAACAACAACACAACACACATACAACAACAACACAACACACACACCACACACAACACACACACACACACACACACACACACACACACCTGTCATAATCATCCACCAGCCGATCATAGAAGACACGATACACCTCATGAATCCAAAGCCGAGTCAACTTGTCAGCCTCTTTGAGATGAGATGGGGGCATGAGAAGCACACCACGTACAACTCGTGCAAAGTCACGCAAATTGAAGACGTAGTGCGACTTTGTTGGTGTTGGTAGGAAGTGTGTTACTGCCCATTTGTACACATCCATTGTAGCAGCCACCATTACCTGAAAAATGCAGACACACAACCGTTAGCACACCCAATCATTTATGTAGGTACCAAATTATTGCTTCTCCTTATTGGTACAGTGATGGCAAGATCAGCTGATATATCGGACTCTCTGTTGGCAATTCTAGCATTGGGCTAGTGTGTCATCACTGAAATACTTGCTTCCTCAAGCACTAAAGAGCTAAACATCAGTCACTTGGCTGTACTGTGCTCCAGAAAATTTTTAGCTATTCCTGGCATCACTTCTCATTATTTGTGCTAACTGTGACACCAATTGGCCTTAATCAGTGACAAGTAAAAGTTCTGTTAAATTCATGTTGTAATCCTGGAAACTTTTGTAAGTATGTTTAGTTCCATAAATTTTGTAAACTTCAAAAATTTACAGAATTAACCTTCTTACCAAGTTTTCTGTGTATACATGTATGCACAATACAGTATCATTGACAAAGATGATTTAATGAAATTTTCCTGCAGGCCACAAAATTTATCACTTAAGAAAGTTTCTAGGACTACAGCACAGTTGATAATATTTTGTATCTCTTTCAGAAAAAAATCCATCAAAATGCTGAGTAAAATCTCAAACCAACTACTGGTAATAGTTATATGGGAAATGACGCTGCTGTGATGTCATTATAGGTTAACTTGAATATGAAAGGTGATACTTTGTTTTTGCGAAGGTGATGCCATAACACACCATCTCTCCGTGCACAAACAACAGGAATCCTCAGTCTCCTTGATGTCATCGAGCTCACCTTTCCCAGACGGTTGAAAATAGGCTCGTAACCCTTGGCAAAGTGCCAATCTGCTATTGATGAGAAGATCTTTGTCATCGTGGCGTCCTCAAATGCCTCAATACCAATGACAGTGAAATGCCTTGTTAAACGACCAGTGATATGATTGCGTGCACCGCCTGGTGGACCCATGGCAGCAAGTAGTTGCTGTGTAAAATGATAAAGACAAAAAATGAAACTGAGCAACATTTGTCTTGTTTTGTAGAGACCACAAGTGAGAAATCACTAAGACCAAAGACTTGCAACCTCAACCGATTATTTTGTGTTCTACCACAATGGCTTGAGCTGGGACCAAACACAACTACATTTTCATCAAATGCAATATACTCAGGGCAGCCACCACCAAACCTCTTTCACTGAAAGATGTCAACAATCTCAGTGTGACCATCACCCACCAGATGGCCTGACAAAACCTCAACTATCTAGCTCCTCAGCTTGGACAGTTAAGGCCAATTGCATTGTTTATTATTCAATGCCCACAGGACTCATCTTTGGAATCATCAACATCACCTACCACGTCAACAAGATCAAGACGCGAAGTATCCTTCTTGTCGTACCAATGCTTGTTGTTAATCCACTGGCGAAGGAGTTCGATCGGCGGCTGTGCACCATACTTCTCCTTGGCCGGCATGTTCAAATCATCAACAAACACCAATGACTTCTTGCCCATTGGCGGTCCGTAGACACCCTTGCGACGTCTGCCAATAGCACAGACTTACATGATCATTTCTTAGCAACCATCAACATAAAAAGAGTCTCAAGGGCATGCTGGATGTATTTAACATGCAGTGTATATATACCTGAATGGGTCAGTGGCAACCATTTTACCATACAGCACATTTTGCAATGCCTGTGACATGCAACATTACTATCAACCAGTTGCAGGCCTTGACTTTTCCTGACATGTTATTCTGAGCACCAGTGAACATCGCAGACAATACCATGGATTCTTGCATGCAACTGAAATATTCACACCCTTGAGCAATTAACCTTTCTTCTTTGAGAGATTGTAGCACTAAATACACATGACCAGGGAAAGGGTATTTCCAAGTAAGAGCAACAGGCACACAAAGCATGTTCCCTAAGCAACACATTTGCAAAATTTGAGGTGCTAGTGATTCTCTTTGATAGACACATTGCACATCATGTTTCTATCTCTGCAACAACAGTTTGTTCACTTACCTGTCAAGCTTTGACATGACAATGTCCTGAGTTTGTCCAGCGGTCGTACGCGCAGAGAAGTTTATCACATTTGGCACATACCTGACAAGAAAATAGTCTTAGCTTAGCTTCCCTTGTGTACAGCAAAGCAATGGGGAGTTTTCCAAGCTATAAAGATGAATAAACAGGAATAGGTGAGAGAGAGAATGAACAACAGGAAAGGAGAGAAAGACTTTGTGACTGAGCTGTAATTTTTGGTTGCATCTTTTGGAGATATGCTTGCTTACTTTTCCTTTGGAAGACCAACAAGGTAGTTGTTTGTAATAGCTGACTTTCCTGTGCCTGTCGGGCCGACAAACATCAAAGGAATGCTGTGTGGCAAAATGGTGTTCAAAAAGAAAGTCTGACGAGCTGTTTCCACTGTCAAAATGATCAGGTCTGACGGCTGGAGTGAAACACAGAAGAGAAACCACAAAATGCACCTACAAACCAACTGTACACAAGACCTCTAACCCATCCAAACTATTATTAGAACAAAATTGCAGTCAATATGTAACCACTAACCCAGTTCAAATAACACAAAATACAAGGTCTACAATTGTAATCTCAATGCAATTTTAAATTATAGTGAAACCACTATTTATTCTGAGTGCCAGTTTTTGGTCGCACATACAACTTTTCCTGTATAAGGTGATCAACCTGCCTCATGAGACTACTTGCAACAACCTCCTTCTGCAGCCAAAAAACTGCTGTTATTTTGCCATGTTAAATCCACTATGACAGTTGTGTGGGCAGAAAAGAACTAGTAAATGTCAAACATGGTGTTCTGAAATGCCATCTTTTCACTTCAATCATGTTGGAAAGTCTAGGATGTTTGGGCCAAAGTTGGCAAGTGGATTACAACAGTAGCCATGTACCATGCACCAGGCCTACTAAGCTTATAGCCATGTACCATGCAGCTGTGTGTGCATCTTAGCTGTTACAACACTACTGTAGCACACGGTGCAGTCATGATGTTGCACATGTTCCCTGCACCTGATACTGGGCTGATTCACAGTATAGGAAAAAAGTGTGAACTAACTGTGCTACTGAAATTCCAAACATGTGAAGCAAGTTCGGTGTTCATCAAAGGCAAACTCTGGGAATTCTTGCCAACAGAGTCCAAACAATTTTGAATAAAAAGTGCAGATCAAGCCTAAAAATTTTGAAGGAAGTTAGGAAATCCTGGTGCTCTCCACCTGCATTGCAGTACTGCTATGTGCATTCAGACCAATTTAACATACTAGTACTGCTTCCCTGAATGGTTTATCAAAGCGCATATATACATACAGACAAACTATGCCCAGCATTTGTTCAATCATTACACAGATCAATCTGGTCTCTAACTTCTTGTGCTAAGCAATTGGATTTTTTTGTGCACAAAACGGTGATTGCTTTAACCAAGCTTTGCCCTACTAACAGTGATTGACTAGTGTGCCACAATTTACATAAAAGTCGCTGAAAAGTCATAATGTGTCAAGAAAAATCCTTGAGCAGACCACACAACACATGAACAGTGTTTAATGGTTTGCAGACCTTGGCATTGCTTGGGATGTTCTGCCGCTCAAGACTGTCTGCCCAAGTGGACCACGAGCCACTGGCTTGCTTGACAAAGAAATAGTCGTACACACTACCACGTTCCGGGAAGAGAACACTCTACAGAAGTGAAGCAAAATATATTCAAGAACATGTATTAGAAGTGTAACCATGACAACATGTGTGCTCACACAAATACATGCATTACATTTGTTTAAATTATTCCACAGAAGCAGCTGCACAAATGTAAAATGAACCTAAGAAAACCGAATTATAAAGAAAAAGAAAACGTTTTAAAACAGTCACAAACTGTAAAGACAATAGTTTTAGCATGCAGTTAACCACCTGAAGAAGTGAGGAAGCAAGTACAGTGGCAAACCAGAGTGGAAAGAAACGGCAAACAAGACGATCACAGATGTCAACAGCCTTTTTTCTGCATAGTACCTTGTTGAGCTTAAGTGTCTTTGGCCGTGGATTTTCCTGATCTGTGCCTGTCGCGAGAACTCGGAAAAACTGATCAAACTTCTCACGACTCTGACCAGTCAAAATACCACCAACACCCCACACCATGGAGAAGAAGAAGATGCCGGGAAGCCAAGACGAGATCTGCACACCAGATAACAGGCAGAACAACAACCTCAATGGGTTACAACAATCATATGGTTGAAAGCACACAACAATCTTGCAAACTTTGTTCACTTCATTTCGGAGAAAGGCACCTTGTATATAGTTTTGCATTGTTCCTACCGTGCCTGCTGGTATCTCTGGCTGTCCCTCTTCCCCCGAGTGGCGGATCTCTTCCATGAGACAAGTCAAGATGTTCATCATTGAAAAGGCAAGATGGAGATTGGATGTGACAACAAACTGCTTGCAGTTGAGACGAACAAACTCTGAAGAAGAAAATGGCAGAGGTCAAGAATCACTGAAGACATGCTCTGTCACAGATAGCCACAACACATTGGTCAGCCACCGATCAGGTCTCAAATGCTTGGAATCTCCAGGGCATGTCAACACAGGGCAGGCCCCTACTTTCTCCTACAGCTGGCCACACTGTGTGTTAAAATTATACTATATGTCATTTTGAAAGGGGACGAAACCTTTTCCTCTTGGGGTATGCTCAGTTGAACACATCAAAGCCACAGCACAATTCTACTGGACTGATTGTCAGTCAAACATGTACAGCATCTCAGTCTGCACAAACTGTTATGTGTCACCATATTTAGCCTTAGAAAATGTGGAAATTCTCACACAAATGGAACTGTTATGTGTCACCATATTTAGCCCTAGAAAAAGTAGAAATTCTCACACAAATGAAACTGTTGTGTTACCATATTTAGCCCTAGAAAATGTGGAAATTCTCAAATGAGAAAATTCACAGTCAGCAGGAGGCTGTTCATGGAAAGTGGTTTACTTGCTCATGATGTCCAATCTTTACTGGTTGCTGGATAAGTGAAACATCAGAAGACTTAATTCATGTACATCCCTCTTTTGCAAGCAAAACCACTGCCTAACCATGCACACCTGCTACAAGACCACAACGACATCACACCTGGTCCACTAACTTCTTCTTTATTCTGTCCCAGAGAAGAGGAATCAGCTAATCAATGGCATTAACTAGCATACCAAGGGATGGCTCCATCAACCAGTCAAACATGTCCTGGAGCAGCTGACGGTGGTCACTCGACAAGCTGTTTGGCAGAGTGTTCATGTAGGACTCCATCAATGGCCGCCAACCAAGCTGCAAACAACAAGCAATGATCATGAACGAGAAACAAGACCTCATGGAGCTTACAATCACTTTAAAGGTAGTTACCATCGCAATCAGCTAACCAGACTAGTAGGCTGTGATGGTGAAATGCTACCTCAACAGTATGACACTTGCAGCGGGTGGGAGTGAAAGTGGAGGAAGGAAAAACCTTGCAATGATCTTTGACCAAAAAGATTACCAAAAAATTGACACTAAAAAGGCAAAGACAGAATTAACTGCAATCTGAGTTCTTGAGCATTGTTCAAGGATAGCAAAAGGCAATTAATTTCTGTTGTGGACAAATGAAACTAAGCATCCCAAACGAGCCAAATTTGAACTACAGCAACCAAGCTCTCAAGACCGCACAATTACTAGGCTGCCTTAGTGAACGTGTTGTTAGCTGTAATACTGTAGTGTTCTCATTTCATAATTTATGCAGCTGTACTAGCACCAAGGAAAGAATTAGGCCTTTCTGATTGTATCACAGCAAGTGACTGTCCAGCCACATTTAGACAACTGGGCACCGGGCTGGGTCCAACAATGTACAAATACACTGGTTGTGTCCCCATGCATCAAGCCAAGGCTTCTAGATCGTGTACACTATCGCTTAAGCTGGTGAAAACATGGCTCCAGGAACAAACGTAGTCACTAAAATTGGAACTCATCACTGTTTGTTAAACTAACAACTAAAACCTTAGCAAATTATTACCTGGTGAGGTTCCATGTAAATCATACCACAACGACTGACAGTAGCAGGCGATGCCACTTCAAGATCTTCAGGCTCAAAGATCAGGTTCTGCTTGCTGCTCATCTGAATAATCTCACCACTCATTAGACACAGCTACAGCACACACACACACACACACACACACACACACACACACACACACACACACACACGTGCACACACACGCACACACACACGCACACACATATACACACATACATGCACACACACACACATGCACACACACATACACACACACACGCACACATGTACACACACACACGCACACACGCACACACACACACACGCACACACGCACACACATGCACGCACACACACGCACGCACACACGCGCACACACATGCACATAGACATACACACATGCACATAGACATACACACATACACACATGCACATAGACATACACACATGCACACATACACACATGCACATAGACATACACACATACACACATACACACATATGCACACAACAAGAAATTACTGGAACTCTTCAGCACAATGTTCTTTATGTCAATTCATATTTTTCCCTAAATTAGCAAAGCCCATTACTTGCAACCACTCAAAAGACCTGTCAAACAAGCTGGTAGGAAACTCGTTTTTCAAGTCAAAGTAATAACATGCTCCCTCTGCTCTGACCTTCTTGTTGTCGTCAAGCACCGTGTTCATATTCTCAATCCATACAGCATCCACTGGACCATCAAAGACGATCCACTTGCGGTTATGTGCCTCTGCATTAGGCTTGTCCTCATTTTGGGCATTTGCCTCTGCGTTGGCTTGTTCCCGGAAGGTGTTTGCCAAAACACCTAAATGCAACAATTTAAGGTCATTGTTGATGGCTATGATAAAAAAAAGCTAAAGCAAATAATATATTTTTACATGCATTAGCCAGTATATCTAGCATATTTTTGCTAATCAATGGCTTTTGCACAGCCTTACCTCGCATCATAGACATAGCCCTGCAATGTAAGTGAAGTCTCCCTGATTCATTTAAGACCCTGGGTAAGGGTCTTGCAAACCTTCCTGTCCTCAGTTAAAAAGTGAGTGTCCAAGCTTTTTGAGCCCACAACAAATCACCACCTCCTGAACAGAAATCGTGCATGCTAACCACCTGTGCCACTGAGGTTGGTATAATTTGCATACTTCAGGTACTCTTGTGAGATACACAACATTGCAACACTTGAAGTCACAAGCAGATTACTTCTCCTCATAGTAAGGGTTTTTGATGTTGCTGTTGCAACTGAAGCCACATGAACAATGTTGACATGCAGCACTGGAAAGTCAGTGAAAGCCAATCACCCTTGATGTCAATACGTGTCAGTGTACATACTACACACATGTGCAGCTGAGTGCTAGCTGTTTGCTATAACACATGCCCTCTTTAGAGTCCTCTGGCATGAATGGCCACGAAAGAGAAGAAACCTTACCATCTGACCACTCGTGAGAAACAGGATCAAAGCTTCCATACAGCTCAGCCATAGTCATTGATTTTGGATTGATGATACGGTAATTGACCTGGAGCAAAGTACAGTCAACAGAGTATGATGAAGGCAGCAGTGCTGTTCTCAATGAAAGTATGTGGATTGCAAACAAACGCAAGATGTTAGTGATAGCTGGTAGAGGTGGCATTGTAACTTGTTCCAGGAAAGACCTCAGTCAGTATCCCAACTTCAGTCATGCTTTGAGGACACCAGAATGATCTGATTGCTGGAAAAGCCAGGTGACAAGAAAGGCTGAACAGCATAGTCTTAATGTATACACACAGTCAAATAACAAAAGTGCCTGTTCATGTCAAATGGTGACAACTTAGAAGTATACAGAAGAAACAGATGACCCCATGCCACGTGTCATCAAGAATTAAAGTCAATCAATGAAATAGCAGACTCCCTTATTTGGTAACCAGCACAGAGCCCCAACAACAGTCCAACAAGCCTTTTGTTATCTCAAATCTACTTGCTGGGTAGCACCAATCACTGACCTTGTATTCCTCTAGCAGCCCACTTTCCTGTAGGTCACCAAGCGCTGCAGCCAAAATTTGGTATGCGGATGATTTTCCACCCATCGGATCACCAACAATCATGAAGCCGTGGCGGACCAACATCATTTCATAGATCTAAGAAAACAAAAAAGAATCATCTAGTGAAATACCTCGAAATGAGATCAGCAATTAGCTGACGCGTTTAACTGACACGTGGACTTGCAGGCAGAGAAAACTGAGTTATCTTCCACATTTTCACAGTACATACACAATCATGCGTACATATGAATAGTATCTCTTTAAAGAGTCTGCTCTGCGAATAACACTGGTGGTATGTAAACACATGTAGTTGTATTAAAATGTGATGGTCACAGTGCTATGCTGGCTGCCTCATTTTTTAGTGCATGCATTATGCAGGAGCACAGTTGCAGCTTGTTCACTTGCCTCATTTTTAGTTGCAGCTTGTTCACTTGCCTCATTTTTAGCTTACTATTGTTAGGTTTACTTCTAGCTTGCTGTTCTAAAGTGGACCCTGGTAAGATCAACCTAACTCTAAAGTGGACCCTAGTAAGATCAACCTAACTCTTCTAAAGTGGACCCTGGTAAGATCAACCTAACTCTGCACAGCAATAGCACCATCACTATGTTCTTCATGCGAGCAAAACTGGAGTAAAAATGTTTAATATGGAAAGGTGGAAAAATTACTCGCTAAGTCCACCTCCTCAGTGATTGTGGTAAATTGGCATCTGACCCCCTTGTTAAGAATGGCCCAGTCTGAAATAAGGTGCCATCCCACACAAACAGAGAGCAAGCAGATCTACTTGTAAGAAACGAGTACAATGGGTACTGTAGTAGTGCAAATCATAAATGTCTAATCAGCTGTCTGGGCACAGTTATTTTTGGTGAATTCCTGTTCTTTGCATCAGGAATCAATATTAGGAGCAAGCTGTGTCACCTAGATTAAACTCACTGTGTTATCTAGAGTGCCAAGAGGCACCTGCAGCCATTGAAGAACACTCAGGTGTGATGTCTGTGGTGCCACAGTTCGCAGTGAAGTATGGCTTGACAATGCGAGTAAGTTGAAGGGCGGTTTTGTGCACAGTGTTACTGCTGTGTGGTTTCTTGGCATACTAGGTATACTGGCAAGGAAGAAAGGGTGTGACACCTTATTGCCAGATTGGCGGTTGGTACAGGTCCCCCCCCCCCACCCGTAGCCCTTGGCAAGTAATGTAGCGGCAGCAGTGTAGTTGGACCACGTGAGCAGCTGGCAGACAGGGCTCACATTTTACCAAAGAGGTAGGGACAGGGCCAAGCATTTTGTGCAGCAGTGACAATTAATTAAGGCATAGACAGCAGACAGCAGTAGACGTATTTCTCTTACAACTATGACAACTAGAACTAAGACAGTGTCCAACAAGTGGTCCTTGCACACTTTCCAAAACTTGTTGGGCCATCCAGATGCCTAGCTGGTATATGTCACTCTGCCATCCGCCCAGAGTCTTGCTCAGACAGTCAGGAAGTCTGTGGCCTCTGATGTTGCAGTGCCAGTACACAGGCTGTGGCACTGTCTAGCCCCGGTTGTTGGTACAGGCACTGTATCACTGCCACCAGTTCAGCATGATACAAGGGCCAACCATCTTGAGTGATAAAGCAGGAGTCTGAGCTTGGTTAGTGCATTGGCTGCCCATATGCCAGGGACAGCCACTTTCGTTACTGAACAGACATGGGCCAGTAGAGATTGCAAGTTGCATTTTGTGGCAGGTCAGCCATTTCTGAATTAGCACCTTCAGTGGAGCTTGTCTTCTGGATGGCATGAACTTCCATCTGCAAGTAGTCCAGGAGAATCTCTAAGGATATTATAGCAGCAGATGGTCCCTCAACCTTGTCTTCTACCTGGGATGTGCCAAAGACACTACACAGAGTGATGATGGACTGGAGCTGGCGATGGCATTCCATGCCATAGTGTGTACTCCATGCCATGCTGGTGAAGGATACAATCTAATGCTTCTGTCACCTGGTTGAACAGGCAGAATGCACTGTGCAAGCTAAATGGGAGTACTTTGTCAAAGGAGTAGTTGCCATACCATCGCATTCTGAGTGATTCCCACTCGGTAGGATGAAATGGCACATTCCAGAAGGTGTGTTTGATGTTGAAATTGGCCAACTCACAAACCTAGCCAGGATGTAGAATGCCATGGATAGTTGTGTCCACTGCTGCTCAACTCCATCAATGTTCCAGTGATCCTAATTCTGGGATAACTGTGTGCATCCGAATATATAGCCCTACCATTCTAATTCTTCATCCAGGAAACAAATGTGGTTAAACATGTTAGAGAATGGAAAAACATTCACGAAAGTCACTTTATCTGTGGTGGTGGCAAATTGACATCTGTCCCCATTCCTCTTTCCTACTTCATCCAACCAGTTTAAAAATCCTTATTCCAGGTTTAATTCTACTTTTAACTTCCATTTATATCTCTGCATGCCATGCATTCCTCTGTCCATAATCAATCTCAACACAATTGTTTGCAAAAGAAGAAGCTGGGCATGGATCCCACTAGCTTGACTGGTACAAGCTGTTGTTATGTGGTGAACTGACCTGAATGACTTTTGTCACAAACCATGGTACAGGCTGAAGACCTCTCCGACCGACGTTGTACACAATGGCATCTGACAGGTTTTCATGATCAGGCGGAGGCAATTCAATACCTGGGAACAGGTCAGATGTGATTCCTTCGAAGAGAGGAACATCCTAAAGCATCAAAATGAAACGCCATGAGCACAATGGAACTAGAAGAATGCCACACAAATGTCGATGCAGACAAAACAGTCACACTTCTCACATACACACATATACACCCCTTTACATACCTACGCATTACACACCAGTATGTCTATATACACATGCATTGCAATTATGGACATATGCATGTAGTACATGTCTACAAGTACAAATACATGTATACATTATACTGCATTCTTCTGCCTATAAGCCCACCTATGTATAGGCCCATGTCAATGCTGCACTCTCCACATGCCCATGTATAAGCCTACCTGAAAGTTCTATCAGTAGCTTAACAGCTTCTGGTTGAAATCCTGACATCACCTCCAGGGAGAGTTACTTGCACTAATCCTGCTATAAATTCTCTTTCAAGTTATGTGAAATTTCATCTTTGACTGATTGACTTTTGAGGGATGGGGCTAAAGATTCTCGATTTCCTACCACAGAAGACTTATAGGGTTTTGATGAACTGCACTCTTTTCACATCCTTGTTTAAGCCCACAGGTGTATAAGCCCACCCATGTATAAGCCCAGGCAATGGGGCATTTGAAGCGAATACGTTTTAAGCCCAGGGCTTATACATGGAAGAATATGGTATACACATGAAAAGACCATATGTGCAGTACACACCTACACTCTACTCTCAATACAAGTGGCACACGTGCAGGGAGCCCTCACAGGCCCTACTGGGCACACTCCAAAAACATTATACGAATGATTTTTTTGTGAATTGTTCCAAAAATCATGATTTCTCCAGATGAATTGAATTCATTCAACTCAATAAAATCCATTTACATGGTGGATTTCAATGAACTATTCAATGAATTCTTCCATGCCTCCATGGCAAAGCCGTGCTGGCCGTCGGTTGCCATTTACATTCCCATGGCAACAACCTGTTTCTGACAAATGCATTCCAATAAAACAGGAATATTTGTAATTCATCCAAATCCAGATGCACGTAATTCATTGTTTTTGGAACGTGCCTACTGAGGTATTGTGGGCTCAGGGCCAAGGGATTCTTGTCATCCTTCAGAGAGGAGAGAGAGAGGGAGAGGGAGGGAGAGAGAGAGAGAGAGAGAGAGAGAAAGAGAGAGAGAGAGAGAGAGAGAGAGAGAGAGATCAACAGCAGTGCAAGAAACATAGCCTACTAGGTATGGAACAGGCTTCATGGTCAGCCTGTCTCAGTATAGAGACTGGATTGATGCTGGTACAGATACAAGCAACGTACTAGCATATTATGAATAGGGCCTGTCTCTATACAGAGACAGACTGACCATGCTGCCGGAGAGATGTACACTTGGCACACTTGTACAGAATACTACATAAACACTCAGTACATGTAACATGTGAAGGAAAGGACACCCATTAATTTTGTAGGAACCCTCTCCAGTCCCTTTGGGCCTGACTCAGGTAATAATGCCCCAGCAGTACATCATTCATGGTAGTAGGTACAAAAAAGCTGCAGGTCTGTTTCAGCACCAAATTTTAATACATAATGCTTCCCAGTTGTACGTATTCAAATGGTAAGGCTCCTCAAACTTGCCATCCTCAAGACAGTCCTACACTACACTACCAAACTACACACACATACATACACATACACATATACACATACATACACACTGACATAGATACAGGTCAGAAATCACACCAACCCATCAGCACCTGAGCAAGAAATTTCGCCAAGTTGACCTCATTGATGGCACGCAAAATAAGGATGCTCTCATTTTCCTCAGGACTTTTCAGTTTCAGATTGCCAGCAGCTGTGAGTACGGACTTGACGGCTCTCATACCATAGTCATAATGATGCTGAGAGGACAGCTGCTCAGAGCACAGACGGTAGGTAGCCACAATCTTTCCAGCCAAGCTGTTTGAGTTGACAGCAAAGAAGCAAGAAAAATTGCTCTGAGAGCAAGATTGTGCTCATATGATATAGAGGTTCATAGTGTGAATTAAGGTAGACAAAGCAGCTACAGTGCACTGCACATCAGCAAGTAAGATTAAGAGCTTTTAGTGCCAAACTAGAAGCAGCAATTACTTAATAGCAAGTGTATACACCCAGATGAGGTTCTCATCCCATGCTGATTACTGGCTTCACAGCTGAAAAAGAACGGTCTACTAGTATATGGGCAAGAACCCTTACCTTCTGGCATCAACAAATCCCATTGAGTAGAGTGAAATTTCTCCAATTAGAGCGTAGTTTGGTACCATCATGGCTACTGTTCGAAAGAGCACCTGGCAGAAAAAGAAACATTGGACAGCAATAGCAAAAAAAGATATAAAAAATAGAGATGGAAACGAATCCATGGCGAACCAGACTTTGGTCTAACAACTTAGTAACAAGCACATGCATGCGTGTGTGTATATGTGTGTGTGTCATAATTAATACTTGTATACATCAGCACCTCTTCGTTTTGCTAAACATCCTTAACCTCATTAGGCCTGCTAGGCCTGAGGATGGGTTCTTCCAGCAATTATTAGTTTTGTGTGAGTGAGTTCGCATCTCCTTTTCACATCAACAAAGCACTTCACACACACAAAGAGCAGTATTAACTGTGAGAAGAATCCCATCAAGGGGCCATGACGTCAAGCAACTAAGCAAGTACAGTATTCCACAACATAAACCGATGCAATATTCACGGTACGTAGCACAGCGCATTTCATCAATGTGTGTCACACAATGGTCATGTGATGTGTGAGAAGTAGCAAGTACTAGTCTCTAGCGGTTTCATATATGCGTAGACGAGCGAATATACGTGTCGTGCAGATCTCCTTTGGACAGGCCCCAAACCAAAGATAGATCCAAGCTAAACCATGAAGATCAGATGGGCCTTCACTCAATCGTGTGTTCCCACATAGGCACAGAGCTTTCCACATTCAAGATCCTGCTGTGAAGCTGTAGCGGAAAAGCAGCACTGGTGCAAGGGTTTGCTACCCTCCCCCTCCCCTCAGCTAGATGTCAGCAGGCTGGTTGCTGATGATATGCCAGTAAGCCTGCAATGGTTCTATGCATGGACACTCCTCATTTTGCTGAAAGTGACATGCAAGCTACTCAGAGTGACGTTTTGTAGAAGAAAACTGAGTCAAGCTCACCTTCAAGTTGTCAGGCAGTTCTTGACGACCAGCATAACCTGGATTCATAGTGATGAAGCAGGTGCAACTTGGGTCCAAATTGAGCTCAGTTCCCTCAAAGATAAATCGACTCAGACCTCGCTGAACAGCCAACTGAATGCTAAGAATCTGCTGAGCCACCACTGACAACACCTAGACAACCGCACACAATTCACCACACACAGACATCCACACACACAGACATAAACACAGAAACACACAGACACAGGCATGCATACACACATACACATACAAAGGACATACAAACACATGACAACAAACAATAAATCATTTACCAGATTTTGTCCACCTTACTTGCAATTTCTTATTCTTACTTTGCAAAGACAGAATATTTTCAAGTTATCTTTTTAGCAGCAAACAGCTTCTGCTGAAATCTCCTTATCACTCTGTCCATCCATACCAATAAACCATGTATTTGCCCTACTGAAGATTCTTACCTCCAGTTCAATTCGGTTGAACTCGTCAAAACAAGCCCAAGCACCAGCTTGGGCCAGCCCCTTGAAAAACTTGCCCATAGCCTTATAGTCGAGACCATCAGAACAATTGAAGACAACACACTGCAAACAGCAAACACAGTTACTTAGCCTTACTCCTTGACAAACGTGCTTAACAAAAATCAACCAAAAGTAATTGATGAAAAACACTGCATTTCTTTGTTTACTCTAAGTATTGTTTGGTCATTTGACCTGTGAGAAGACTGAAATGCCACCAAAGCAATTTTCTTGACAGATGGAAGAGGACAGTTAAATGATCATAGCAACACTGAAATCAGTGAAAGCACTCGTTAATCATAATATGATGTCCATCGTCATACGATGTTTATCATCATACAATGTTTATCATAATACAATGTTTATCAAAATACAATGTCTATCATAACACTGTTTATCATAATACTGTAAATGCACAAAATTTCAGCAGCTATTTAATTTTGGCTATATGCAGCACCTGCCAAAATGTTGAAAATTGCGTTTTGCTGAACTTTTTATGTTGCCAAAATTTTATGCGTTTACACTGACTTTGCAGTACAATGTTTTACAAAATACAATGCTCTTTAGCTTATCCTCCACAAGTAAGAACTATCCACAAACAACCCAACCAATAGTGCACCTGCTTGGCAACAGCTTTGGCCAAATCCTTGCAGGTTTCGGTCTTGCCAGTTCCAGCAGGTCCTTCTGGTGCTCCACCAAGATGAAGTTTCAAAGCACCCATGAGAGTTCTATTGAGAACACACACAAAGCATATTAGACAAAAATCATGAATATTAATGCTACAAAGCTGTTGAGAAGTGAATAGCCACAGGAATGATATGAAAACACTCCTTATGTTAACAGCTGGGCACATGGTATGCAGCAGTAATAAGAAGCACTAAGCTGAAGCAAAGAAACTTCTTTACATTCTATAGTGTCATGGAAGTAGCCTTCTTCTGAGGCTAACAGCCAGTAGTAAATGTGCTTTTCTGTGGCAACTGAATGTAAGAAGGAAACCTTAGGCCTAAGGGTTTCCTAGTCAGGAAAGAGGGTGGGGAAATGCCTTTGTTTAATTAAAAAGTTGCAGTAGTCAAATGCCTAGACAGAGCTCTTGGCCCAGTTCCTGAGCATTGCCTTACCTATAACAGCGATCAGTGAGTGGCGTGATGACGAGTCGGCCAGAGTTGCCAAGATACTCATAACCATACCTGAGACTAGTAGTGATCATCTTCACCTGCACATTGTCGTCCTCCCAGTAGTAACGCAACTGACTAATCCACATGAAATCTGTGTCCACTGATATGTTGTCTTCACACAGCTTTGCCAACACATCGCGAGCTGAGTGACAAAACAAATGGGTGACTTCAACACACACATGCTCAGCGATAGGTGTCTGTCAGATATGCTATCATGTCCAAAATTGTCAGCACTGCACATGCCCAAGCAAAAGCATGTTATCTTGTACCCTCTCTTCTTCATGCAAAAGGTACCCCAAGGTATAAACATAAACATTCCTGTCATGCCCAGTAGGTAATGAACATGGGTACCCTACCTGAATATAGCATGTGCATGCACACATACATGGTGAGTGAGTGTCACACCACACCAACCTGAGTTGTCTACCAAGCTAATGCCCTGCACTCTTAAGTGTGAAATCAAGAATCGAGTCTGACTGCAGGGATTTTCACCTGCTCCTTCTTACTTCTTCTCCTAGCAAACAAGTGTGTATAGCGTAGTGTACACAGATCAGATCTGTATCAAGGCAGAGGAGCCATGTTTGTCCCATACCTACGTTTCCCATGCTAGCATCGATCTATCTTGGCCATATTCAAAGGTTTCTCTGACTTTGGGTTTACAATACATACATAGATAGGCACTATGAAGGTTCCATGCATACATAGATAGGCACTATGAAGGTTCCATGCATACAGGGCAGTGCTGGATCCACAAGGGGCCCTAGGGCTTGCCTGACCCCTTTCAGACCTTCGATTTCTTTCAAAAAAAAAACTAAAAGTGCCACAAAAGGACAAAGTTTTGTCCACTTGCTAGCGCTCGGATTGTAGTCAATGCTGTGTATAATTGATCACAATTTTAGGCTGATATGTGTGCGCAACATGTTCTACAGTGTTACTGTAGACGTCCACTGGCCACAGCAGACTTTGATATACAGGCATGGCATAACTACTAGTACATGGTGCATGACTGAACGCTGCTGACAGAGTGAGCCTCCTTGAGCCTTGCACACTGTACAAATTTAGTAAGATCTCAATGTTAAAAGTAAGACTTTCACTACATGGCCGTTTGTGCCCAGGCAAACTAATGGACATTAGGCTCAGGACCAGTTAGTGACGATCAAATGCTCCCACCTCACTCAGGCAACACACGCATACATGACAGGTCATAGAGTTGGCCAGTAGTTAGTGCCAGAGAGAATTAGAATTGTACAGATTCTTTAGGTGTGAAAATTTGATCTTCACTAACTGGTCCTGAGCCTACTGTAGGTCAGTTCAGGCAGGCACGTAAATGGTGTGCGGTCTGTGTAGACTGATCACCACACCAAGGGTTCTGTTTATTATCCTTAACTGCCTCTATTAATTCAGTGAATTAAAAACATGGGGTTAGAGCCACCTTAAATTGAAAATATTTCCAGGGGAGGACCCCTTTTCAGCCAATCCCGGATTCACCACTGCAGAGTAAGGTATGTGTAAATGAGGTCTGGGATGGAAGGTTTGTATGAGGTCTTGGTTGCAAAGCTTGTATAAGTGAGGTTTAGAATAGAATACTTGTGTAAGTGAGGTCTGCAACAGCAGACATGTATAAATGAGGCCTGGAAAAAAGCACTTACTGAAATGAGTCTGTGATGAAGGGCTTGTGTAAGTGAGGTCTGGGATAGAGTGCTAAAATGGAGTCTGGCTCAAAGGGCATGGTGAGCATGCCGCAGCAACTAAGCTTAAACCTGCACTGCAGACAATTTTCACTAAACAGAAAAGTGGCAGTGCTCACCGTGGACATCAAGTACAGTGAGAGCACCAAGCGTTGTTCGATTGCCCTTATCCAGTTTACCGCGCACAAGCTCAACAATCTCATCGATTTGCTTGTTGCAGGTGTCCAGATATTCCTACAGAGACAAGACCAGGAAATGGCGCAGTGAGAAACCAGGAGAATGTAAAAAATGCACCACAAGAAGACACAAATGGCACAAAAGAATAAAGACCTCTGACCCAGTTTAGTTGCACTGATAGCACACTACACGAATCTACTCAGTCAAAGGATCCTCCTCAATACAGTGATACTCACCAACAAATAACTGCACACAACAGAAGTGTATAGATCAAGCAGAAGAGGACCAAAATTTATGTCAACGCTTAGAATAGTTCAGAGGAGAACTATTTTCAATACGTCTCTCATGTGTTCAATCATGTACCTTGTCCTTCTTTTGAGGACAGAATCAACTGCTGACTCGTTAAAAAAAAAGAAGAGAGAAATGGATGTTGGAAAAAGTAGTTTATGAGTAAGAGACTAACTGACCTTCAAGCCATTTTTGCGAGTAAAGGCTTGAGTGACTTCACTTGTCCAATACATGGAGCTGATACAGAGAACAACCTGTTACAGAAAACATGAAAAAATGATGTGCAAATAAGCACACAGAAAAAAATACAACCTCCTTTATTAGTCCTGATTGCTTGTTAAGTTGGTTATATCAACGCCTTTTTTACCAAGACTTTCCAGACTTTTAAGGATGCAGGGTGAGTATAAACCTTTGGCAAGCCAATCAACCCATTGCTGAAACCCTTAATTAAGCCATCTGAGGAGCCAAGAGGCACAAGCATTAATGTTAGCACTAAAACATGTATCTTGTAATTCCTTAGCAAGTGGTAGCAGTTGTGGCCATGTGTATGTAGTAATTATAGTGTCAAAGATGGGTTATAAAAGTAGTCTGAAATCAGGTGATTTGGCTAAGCATCAAGGGAACACTTTGTGGTCCTTCATAAGCCATCTTGGGCAATCTCTCACAAACCTCCATGATACAGGCTTTTTCCAGTCTCTTTTGGATTGATTATGGTGTAGATCTATCACCCGTTGCAAGTTCTCCATCAGACACTGAATATTTCCCAGGCACTTGGTTTACAACTAGACACAAGCCTATATACAAACACTTCATCCACCCACACCTAGACAGGCATACAAACACACACAGAGGCACTTGTTGTATTCTCTCCTAGATACCACATTGCAGAAATGAACACTTCTTGCTGGCTGAGAAGAAGCGAGGAGGTGCTGTCTTTAGCAAAGAATTCTAGTCTCCCTAAATATCTGTGAGCCATATTTACTGCTAGTCTGCATGCGCTGGTATTCACGCTGTTTGCTTGAGCTGGCGAGGAAGGATCCCTTGCAGTTCTACCCCCTCCTCCTCTCCCAAACTTCCTCTTTCTCTTTCTTTTTCCTCCTAACCTGCCCTGTCTGGTACATGTAATATGTCAGTACGGCTAATACTTCCTTTTCTTGGGGTCCATCCATGGCGATTTTCGTTCTCTGTGAGTTTTCATTGAGGATGGCCAAGGTGTTGTTTCTGTCCCAGTCTTTTTCCCCATGTTGGGGTTTTCCTGACACTGACCTTTGGCCAATGGCAGCAGTGAGAATTTATATTAATTCTATTTCATTTTTTTTTTTAGAGAGGGAGTTGAACACCATGATATATAGCCAGTTTTGGCCCCAGCAATGCTAGCCTTGATGTGTTTCTGTGTGTATTGCTTCCATACTAGTCACATGTATCTCAATGCAATACCAACTTCGACAGTGGACAACTTGAGCATGTGTTGTGCGTGTGTTGGTTGGGCTTGCTTGCTATTCTGGTTTGCTTATGTAGGTGTGTATAAATATAGTTTCTATATAGCATACCTAAATAGTAAATGCATTCCTCCAATTAGCCAAATCTTCTACTCATATACCTGTCCGGCAAATTTCAGCACCCACTGACGCCGAGGCATTTCCTGATAGCCTTCCATTGCTCTGACCGTGTTTGCTCTCACACTCCGAATCATCTCATTTTCAACCTGAAGGAGCCATTTCTCCACCATGCCCTATGGACAAACACACATACAAACAGAGACACGCCTGCAGGAACACACCAATGTCACCCAGCAAAATAGGAAACCAATAAAAAGATTGTCTGCCAAGAGGCAAAGAGCCTTTCTAAGAGTTCACAAAGTCAAACAACCCAAGAAAAATTGTGGCCTCACAAAGCAAAGCAAAGCACAACAAGCAAGTTAACAGCAAATGTGTCACCTTGGCATCAGCTGGTCGGATCTTCTGAGTAAGCTCAACTTTCTCCTTTTCTGAACTGAACATTGCTGTAATATCCTGATCTTTATCAAACTGTAAATCGTTAATGCCCTCAAAGCATTTCTTCAGATGAGGTCTCACACGTGTTGGATCTTTTGTCTCTGACAAAATTTCAAGCAGCTCATCATTGGACAAGAAGAAAAATCTGTAAAAAATTATGCAAAAATACAAGTGTCAGGAACACAACAGCACTGGCAGAAAAGCCCAACAATGTGTTTTCTCAGTCAAGATGCCTATTGGAAACTGAAGATGAGTACAAACCTAAAGTAAACTTAACAACTGTTCTACTCCAGCTCTGCATGTTAAGTGCAAAATAAAATGGCATCACATGCCATTAAGAGATAATAATATTTCACAGACTGGGTGTCAGTCAAAGGCACTGTTTTCTTTCCTGGTTTGGATCCAAAACTACTTGAGAAGTGGCTCAGATGTGCAAACCAATCTACATGAAGTCCTCTGAACACGCTTCACACAACAGAAAATTCCTGATTTAACAAGTTGCGCACATTGTACCTGGCAAAATACAACCGCTTCTTTTCAAGGTAATCATTGAGTCCTTTCTGGATTTCATCAAGGAGTTGATTAGACTGTTGTAGGTGCTTTAGCTGATTGGGCTGGCCAGTGGCAGCTAGTGCACGAGGGTCCTTTACCTGCAAATGGTTTAGCCAGACAGCAACAATTGACAACTCTTGCCAACAGCCAGCCGTTATGGTTTCCAACACTCACCCAAAATGACAATAAGCTACATGTAACTACATTCACTACAGAAAACTGTTTAGGAAAGTAAAGAAGAACCATTTTCCTTGTGGGAAGTCTGGAATATTATTTAGGTGAAACCTGCTGTCACTCACTGCTTTAGTCATCATCTCTCGCCAGTTGGTATCCACAATCTTGAACTTGTCACCCTCTGTTGGCATCTGCTTGATGATGTCCTCAGAGCTAAAAATTGGCTCCAAGTACATCCATGTTGATTGCACCTGTTGAAACAGAAGACAAATCGGATTGCATCAGCTGGAACAGTGTGACCGCATCGATTGAGACATACACACCATGCTATCGGTATTCCATTGTGCAAAAAAGGGCATGCTCAAAGTATTCCCAGGTAGGCCCAGGGAATGTTGTGGATACCTATATAGGCCTAGCACATACCTCAGAAATACACCCAAGACGTGCCTTGAGGATACGCCTGAGGCGTGCTTTAGGAATATGCCCAGGGTATGCCCCGGGCATGTCACTTTTTTGCATGGGTTGGCAGCTCTATGGGACAGGACAAAAGACCATTGCATGTGCTACCAATGACTCTGTCTGTCTGTCTGTCTGTCTGTCT
>JAOWAW010066559.1:2614-16704 GCA_028565695.1 Nicola tetela | reverse complement strand
CCCCCACTTCCTACACCACTGCTGTATGAGAAATAGAGTTATATATACATTTAGCTCTTACTACCCACAAAGCTAGACTGCTGATGGAAGTCACTGCTGCTACTTGGAACGAGGAAGAAAGTTCACTACACAGAACCCAGCGTTTGTATGCTTTCTGAAGTTTTGTCTCACTCAGTCACTAAGTATGTACATAATTTGCATGGTTAACCAAGCATGCAGTTGAATGATAGGAGGCAGAGAAGCCACAGACTAAACTGAAGGCTCACAGATAGGCACGAAATAATGTAATGACACAACCATTATACACATGTACTACTTCCTAACCAATTTCCACAAGTAAAAGAGCATTGTTGTTAGCTACATGAAGCTGACAACATCACCTTTGGATGGACAAGTCCAATTCAGTCAATTTCCTGATTTGTATCCCTGTTTCTTGCCACTTTGAAGTCCACGGTTATCAGCGGTGGCATGGTAGTGTCAAACTGGCAAGCATCATCTGGGGGAGTGTGGAAAGCTCAACTACCGGCTGATACAAAGTATGTATTCACACAAGCAAACCAGTTCCTCTTCTTATTGCTTGTCATGCAGATAAAAACAACTGCAATCTTGCTAGTTTTGTTGCTACTGTTAAAAGTCTAATCAATAACTGATGGGGGACTCCCACTTAATCAATAACTGATGGAGGACTCGCATTTAATCAATAACTGATGATGGACCCCCATTTAATCAATAACTGTTGGGGATTCCCTTTATAGGCCGTTCTATCAACTGTTCATTGATGGTCACAGGCGTGAAATGGCACATACAGATACAATGGAGTATCAACAAATTGGTGACAGCCCTCCAGGTAAGCTAGCAGTTGTGTGAGAGACCATTGGGGAACGAGGTTACAATGAGAATAACTTGCTGAGATCAAACCCCAAAGTGCACAATAACATTTCAATAGATAGTAAATTACCTGACCATGAGAATAGTTAATGTCTGGTAAGACAAACCTCAGTTGTCTAGTAGCGTTCTACTAGTACAAATATTGCTTGGTGAATGCTCAAATTATACTAGTCTGTTTTGTGGAGCAGAGTATTTAGTGTTTTGAGGCCATGCATCAGAAGAACTTTTCTGCTTTCTTGCAGAGGATTTAGAATATTCACTGGATAAGAATACTGCAGTTTCAGATGACACAACAGGCAACTACATCACTTACCAGCCAGGACAGGTACTCCAGTGCTGCTAAGTCAACATCTGTATTTTATTAAACTGCATGCTTTTCAGTGAGCTGCTTTTCACCTTGGTTTGATGGTTTTCAGGTGCAGAGTGCATATCACAATCTGCAGGATGTGCAAGTGGTCATATACCACTCATGGTGAGCCTGGAGAGAGTGGTTCATTCAAAGCACCAAGTGCTAGCACTAGTTAGTCTTGATTAAAGTCTACAGATTAAATGACAGACCAACTGCCTGTTTGACAATACCAGTACTACTCAGAGGAGGAGCTCTTGATAAATAAAGACCAGAAAACCCAGCATTATAAATAGAGAACTCACTACAGCCATTGAGATTCTCTTCAAACAAACCCAATGTTTAATTATGAACAGTTACCAAAATGCATTTCTTGTCACTTATTTGCTTGTCATGAATTCTAATTACAGCTTGAGCATTTACTCAGCATTGGCTTACAGTTAACTTTCGAGGATCAGTGTCCACACTTGCAAATGGGTCTGTTTGTAGTGAACTCTACAGCTATGCAACCACACAGTTAATGGGATTTCCCTGCCAAAAATAATGATAGCTACTAAGGGTCATTGTTACTTCTCTAAAGACCCTGTGAGAAATTATTGTGAATAGTTGAGCTGTATAAATTATATCAAATCCAACCAGTGGACTGATGAATTGCAAATCCAACGATCAAACATTTTCTCCATCACTTCCTGGTAAAGTAGCAGACTGCTGTTAGAGCAAAGTATGAAGCTCATGGTCCACATTAACTTGAAGCTGGTGCTTATAAGAATGAACTGCCAATGAAGCTCAGTAGTCAGGCATCCTTTCGTCGTCAGGACAGCATCAATTCACCGCATCAAAGCAATCTACAGCAACAACCATACAATCTACCTTCAAAACCCAACAACCACACGGTTCAATGGTGGCTCAGGACGACGCTACTATCTCCAGAACGCAATGGAACTACTTGCACCGGGAACATTCTACTTTGACAGGTGAGCATGGAATGAGAATATTTTCATAGTGAGCATGCAATGAGAATATTTTCATAGTGAGCATGCAATGAGAATATTTCATAGTGATAATACTGGCAAACATCATAAAGTGTCTTGTAGATTGACTCTAGTAGCGTAAATTTTAAGGCACCTGCCTTTTCTTTATATGGGATCCCCTCCAACAGACTACAGTTGACTTCATTTAGTGCACAGTTTGGCAGACTAGAGTATACAGTGGGTGTAAATAACTGCAGTTGACTTCATTTATAAAAGCTATGCAAACTGGCAACGTGTGTATACATGTTGAAGGGTTCAATTAGTACTTGAGTGAGCTAACTTTTGGCCATAGAGTATGGACAAGAAAAGGCAGAAACTTGCAATGTTGCTGCATGGAATTTTCCACAAACTCATGATCATGACCACATCACACTGATCTCATGATTGCAGCAGATATATAGGCTTACTCTGTAGCAAAATTGATGATTTCATAAATTGTGTGCTTTGTGCTGCTTCCCTTCTGTCAGCAAAAATTACCTCAATCAGAAACACTTCCACAATTTTTGCTGTCCAAGTTTCAAAGGGTTACAACCTTCAGAAGTTTACTCCTGATGACAAAGCCTGATTGCAACTAAAACACATTTAACCCCTGTTTTTGTCTTAAACCATTGGAAGTGGACTGATTCTTTTCTTCCCTGCCATTGGGAATTATTCAATAACTATATATGCTTTCCTTTCAGAATTTCAGCCAAAATAAGGCAAAATTGCAGGCCTTTCCCATCTATTGTAAATCCATGGAAGGAGAAGCCTTGCCAACACATGAGAGATCAATGATAGTACAACTACAGCTAGTCTCAATACAGATGGCACACTCAAGACAAATACCAAGTACCTAGCATGCGCTACACCACATGCTAGCTACTCAGTATCTGTCAATTGGGACCTGTCTTCACGTCAGCAAAGCACTTCACACACAAAGACTGAAATGAATGCCCTGGAAAAGATCTGATCAACTACTAGCAGACCATGTAATCAAACTACATACCGGCAACAGTGACGGATCTCTGCAATAAGATGACAATCAGTGACACACTCACACACATGCACAACATAGACACATACACGCACACGCATGCCCAATAATCACTTTAGGAACCCATCCTCAGTTCCTGGCCTGACTTGAGTAATATTGCTGCTCTCTTCTGCTTTTTATGTTGTATGATGCTTGGTTTTTGTGTTAGTGTGAGCCACATGTTGTACTATCATCAAGCAGAGGGAGAAATAGGACAACCAAAGGAAGCAGTGAGTCATATTACTGCTAATTAATATATGTGTGAATGTGATCAAAAGAAAAAGAATGTGGAAGAGAGAGTCTGATGTCTACACTTTGTTTTAACAACATGAGCATCTGGCTTTCAATGGTTCTCTACATGTTGCCATGGGTGAGTGATATCTATACTTTTGATACGGACTATAATGTCTGGTATGTTGCTTCTATGATACCCAAAACTGATGAAATGGGTTTATGGGTTTACAAAAGAAAAAACAGGCACTTTCTCAGAGACATGAAACAGCCCTGATGTGTAAGGTCATGTGCATGGCAATCACGAATTTAGAATGTGAGACCATGGCAGTCACGGATTTTGAGTGTGAGACGATGACAATAACGAACTTTGTGTGTGAGACCATGATAGTCACAGATTTTGTGTGTAGTGCAGGCAGCTATTCTAATTAGTCCTGATACATGTCAGTGGTCCATTGATAAACCATTGCCTACTGTAAAACAGGAAATTTTAGTGATGAAAGACTTTAGTGATTTCAAATTGCCGGCATATTAGCAATGGTTTATTTTAGTGATCCGAGCATTCAGGCAGAAATAATTCCTGATTTCCCAGGCAGCGAGTTTTCAGGTGTAGGAAAAGTTTAAATTATTAGTACATGTGGTTAAGTGGTGAGAGACAAGGTTGGAGACCATTCAGGAACTAGAAAAGTAAGATATACTAGTACTGGATGATGAAGATGAGAGATCTGTGTTTCATGAGTTTTTCAGTTTACTAGTAGATGTCAGGAACAGCTAGGAGTGCTAATAGTGGAAGTTGCGGCAGCAGCATCAGTGGCAGGAGTGGTGGCAGTGTCAGAGCGTACAGTTAAGCATTGCCCTAACTGGCATGAAATGGATCCACGACAGGAAAATTTAGCAAATTTGGACAATTCGCTAAATTTGCAAAGGTTTCTATGCCGCTAAAATTTCCCAATTTACAGTATGTGATCTTGTTACATAATCACTTTTCAATTTAAACCACATGCTCCATTGAACACAAACACAGTTGATCTGTGACAAGCTGTAATGCAAAACAACTGACTTGACAGCCTCTAAATCAACATATACATACAGCCTATAGATCAACATATACACACAGCCTATAGATCAACATATACACACAGCCTATAGACCAACATATACATACAGCCTATAGACCAACATATACACACAGCCTATAGATCAACATATACATACAGACTATAGATCAACATACATACTGCCTTGATAGCCTATAGATTAACTCACACATAGAAGTTTGCTATGTGTCTAAGAAAATGGACAATAGCAACACTCCATTCAAATTAATATAATTATGTACTGATATTTGACATAGCAACACTCCATTCAAATTAATATAATTATGTACTGATATTTGACATAGCAACACTCCATTCAAATTAATACTGTAAAGTGGGAAAATTTAGCAGCATAGAAACCTTAGCGAATTTTAATGAATTGTCTGAGTTCACTAAATTTTCCCATTGCATGTGAATCCGTTTTAGGCCGGTCAGGGCAATGCTTAACTGTATGCTCTGACACTGCCGTCACTGATGCTGCTGCTGCCACTTCCACTATAATAGCACTCCTGTTCCTGACATCTACTAGCAAGCATAAAAACTCAAGAAACACAGATCTCTCACATTTATAATCCAGTACTAGTGCCAGTTATCTGCTTTTCTAGTTCCTGAATGGTCTCCAACCTTGTCTCTCACCGCTTATCCTCATGTACTAACAATTTTGCCCCTGAAAACTCGCTGCCTGAGAAATAGGAATTATTTCTGCCGGAATCCTGGGATCGCTACAATAAACCGTTGCTAAAATGCCAGCAATTTGAAATTGCTAAAGTTTTTCATTGCTAACATTTCCCATTTTACAGTATATGTACTGATATTTGACAAGGCTATATCACTGTCGGAACCTGTTTAGAGATGTAAAAAAGTTTCAGACCAACTCATGTGACCATGCATTCTTTAGAAGTTTAGTTGCCTCTTTGTTGATGGAAACTGATGAACTTAGTACATTAACGCACAGAAAATTACCTTGTTATGGTACATTAATGCACAGAAAGTCACCCTGTTATTGTACATCAATGCACAGAAAGCACCTTGTTATCGTTTGTTGAGATGAAGAATTAGAAAGTTTGCCTAAGGCTCCTCCATTAGTCACTTTAATTTGTTGGTCTTTAATTTCCTTTTTAGGTTATTCCACAGGTAGTCGAATTGCTACAATATCAAGGCGACATGATGCACTCTAAGATTGACTATGTGTCATGGAGGTAAGGTCAGGCCCATGATTCATGATGAATACACTGGAGATGCAACCACATGTTGGAATACACTGTACCAATACACTGCAGATGCAACCACATGTTGGAATACGCTGTACCAGTACACTGGAGATCTGTACCAATGCACTGGAGATCTGTACCAATGTACAGAGATGTTACCACACGTTGCAATACACTGTACCGATGCACTGGCACATGGTATGGGCGTACCTGCTACAAGTTGCTACACTACTTTCACTAGAGATTTAGCCTTTGCTACTGTGCCATGAAGATCACTTTCACTAGAGATTTACCCTTTCCTACAGTGTGTGTATATGTGTGTGTGTGCGTGTGTGTGCGTGTGTGTGTGTGTACGTGTGTGTGTGTGTGTACTGCACCTTGAAGATCTAGATCCACATGTACTCTATTTACACCTTTTATGTACTTGAATGGATTACTTTCACTGTAGGCTTTAGGATGTGGATACAAAAACAATATTCTAACTGATATAACAAAGCCTTCAATAAAGTCAAAAGTCAACTTTCTTTACATGTAACATCTCCTGAATTGCAGGCACATCCAATATTTCTCTTTCTATAGAATTGATTAAGAAATTGGTTAAAATTACATAATTTCTTATTCCATTATAATGATTGAAAAATCAGTAAAAATTACAGTGCACATGCTGTACTTCATTTCTGTTGCAGTGGAGTCACATTTTCACATGCAGCTGCTGACTACTCCGACTGCTTTGCTGGAACCTGTGAAGACCAATCTGCAAACTTTTTGAAAACAGCTGCCATTCATATCGGTGGTGCAAGGTGAACCAAGTAAACTTGTTAATCAAACTTCGTATAGGAACAGGCACCCAGCATTTTTATAGAACAGGCACCCAGCATTTTTATAGGAACAGGCACCCAGCATTTTTTTCTCTCTGCTCTGCATATTAGTCAGGTTGAAGTGAGGGAAACAATTGTTTCATCTACTGATTATGTCTGTTTGAACCGGGAAAATTATTCATTTTTTGTTAGATTGCCATAGTACCAAGTGAACTGTAAACTGTAATAATTATACTCCTTGATCCCAGGCAACTTTTGTGGTGTTTGGAAGAGCAAGTTGATGTGATCACTTCATGTACTTCTTTCTAATCTTTCTGTCGGTCATTGATATCTTTACACCTTATTATGTTGGAGGTGATGCCAAATTTTACAATGCATGAAAACAGATAGAGCAGATCTACAAGTGAAAAATTATCAAATCAAAGCAAAGTCTGAGAAAGGAAAGAAAAAGGTTACATTTGAATGCTGCTCTCTTCCAATGAAGAGTTGTCTGTACAGTCAGAATAACACGGTCTGGGATGGTTAATTTGATTTCACAGGAACTGCACACTAAATAATATCACCATATCTCATGTTGGTGGTTATGGTATCTGGTTACATCAGGTGAGTGAAGTCACATGAAATACACTACTTTTGTGACAGAAACAGTTCACTTGTTACCTCATTTCTCTCACCCTGTGTGTGTGTATGTGCATGTGTACATGTGTGCATGTGGGTGCATGTGTACATGTGCACATGTGTGCGCATGTGTGTGGAGGGGGTGAGTGAAGCACTAGTTGCTGTTGTAAAGACGATTTTGTTTGATATTGACTTGATCCTACCAATTGAGCATAATTTAACACCTAATCAAGTTTAGCCACGCTGTCTGACATAATTAACTACTGTACATTATCCACTATAGCCCATTGATTAGCACAATGTAGCTTTGGATCAGATTAATGGGTAATCTTGAGAACCATTTGGCAAGTTATGTACAGACCTGGATTAAATATCCAGGAGTATCATTTGTTGACATTAGTGGAAAAAGTTGACTTTCCTGCTTACATGTACATTTGTTCAACAGGGATGCTTCAATAACATGATTCGCAATGCTCATGTTTATGACCTTGGAGCTGGTGGTGTCCGTCTAGGCATGGGTATGCAGTGTAATGCACTCTGAGTATGCATGAAGGCTTGATAATGATGTTATACACTAAAAACATTACTATCAAATTTAGCTCATGTTTAGTACACATCTATTCTTTAGTTGGAATACTTTCAAGCAGCTCTGTGATTTGATGTACCTTCACACAAATTGAATGAAACTCGGTCAGAATGAACAAACTAAAAGCCCTGTTTAGGAATTTTGAATGAATTATTATCATTCTACTGACAAACAATATTATGGGTTTGCCTTTGTTGGACAACGCTGGAAGAAATAGTGAAAAGTGAGACAACAGATCTGCATGCAAGTAAATTTGATCAAGTTTGTCAATAGATAACGTTGTTGCTGCATGGCTTTATCTGAGACAGTCCATATGCCTAGACTGACATGAAAGGAATTTGGTCAGTGACAAGTGAGAATGGCTCTGTATGATGGTCTTTGAACAGGTGCACATGGAACATTGTCAGATATTCTGCAAGTCAATTCAAACACTCTTGTAGACTCTGTTCTGGAAGATGGTGGCCATATCTTCCAAATGGTGAGTGCATGGCCCTTGTACACTGGTGTCACTAGAAGCAACATGAGTGTTACAAAAGATAGTTTTGCAATACATGTGAAAAAAGACTCAAAGTGTTGCAATACATGTAGCAAGAGAAAGTGTAGCAACTTGCATTGCATCC
Organism: Nicola tetela; assembly: GCA_028565695.1. Taxonomy (NCBI): domain Eukaryota; kingdom Metazoa; phylum Porifera; class Calcarea; order Clathrinida; family Clathrinidae; genus Nicola; species Nicola tetela. The sequence continues at coordinate 8,246 of JAOWAW010066559.1, read as the reverse complement.
AACAAAATAAAATGTTGCAATGCATATAACAAAATAAAGTGTTGCAATGTGATCTTCTTTATCTATAATGTAAGCTTGAAACCAACAATGGAAATTTAAGCTGATTTTATCTGCCAATTTCGGAGTAATCAATTCTTGTCAATGTCAGTGTCTTGCCCTCTAGCACCGGTTAGGAATGCATTTAACACAATGATGGGTTACACATCACAAAAGAACTGTTGTAACTCTCTTGTTCCTGGGTACAAGTTAGATCAAAATGAGTTAGTCACAAAATGACTGCATGTGCATGTGACCTCGACGTGTGGTTTTCTTGATAGGGTCATAGTGGATTGCTCATGCAGACAGCTTTCTGTTGACAGGGTTGTGGAGTGCTTATGCAGACAGCAGCTATGAACAACATAAGTTACAATCACATCCATCACTTTCGCTACACTGGTGTGTCTGGTGGCTGGTCTTGGGGGTATGTATACAAATTGCTGGTCTTGACTTTTCCTCTTTCTGTTGACTTTGATGAGTCATAGAACCACAACTGGTAATGGCTGAGGATCAATAAAAGATCAAATTGATGAAGTATTCATTGCCAACATTATGAACATGACATTCTTATCATTGGCAGACATGATTAAATGTTTTACAGTGATTGAGTATTTATTCTCAGGATAACCTGTGCTTGTGTGACAGATATGCTCCAACAAGCACATACAGCAATTTCATTGGCTACAACTACATACACCATATTGGAATGGGCTACCTCAGTGACATGGGCTGTGTCTACACACTAGGTATTCAGCCTGGGTCACAGGTCAGCTACTAGTATCACCAAATTCCATCTACTGTGAAGCCACTTTATATAGCAGTCATTGTAATCTAATGATTGAGTGAAATCAAATTATCATTAAAATATAAATCGTTAGAATTGCTCTGTTTGTAACACGTGGTATGTGGCCTGGTACTGTAGCTTAGCAGTTGTTAGAATATCCCTTCACTAACAGGTAAAATTTGACCCAGCACTATTTATAAATGACGTTGCAATAAGTGGTTTTATAGTATTCAAAAGTCATGTTTCATATACATGGTCTGGTACACCTTAATTCTTTGGTCAGAGAGATATTGTGGCGACAAAGCAGGCAACTGTTCACTTTCTAATTGTTTATGAGTGGATTGTTTAATTAGGCCATGCATTTATAAGTTCGTGTGTGTGTGTGTGTGTGTGTGTGTGTGTGTGTGTGTGTGTGTGTGTGTGTGTGTGTGGCAGCTGTCTCTTGATCTAAATGGCAAGACAATATGCACTGCTCAGAACAGCTACTACCTTTCATTTGTCACGTTAAGGTGCTGTAGCATAGTATTAGTTACCTTATTGGTTACCTTGCAAATTGTTTGAACTTACAGATATGAGCCCATATAGGACTAAGCAATTAAGCTTCTCAACATTTTCACAGATGCTGGCTGTGATAACATTCCTCTCTTTACCAGTTGTTTCTTTCTTTACCAGGTCGTTCACAATCTTTGCCATGATGTGTGGAGCTTTGCGTATGGTGGTTGGGGATACTACACAGATGAAGGAAGCAGTAACATGACCTATGCCTTCAACATTGTGTAAGGGAGAACATTAGCAATTACTGGTAAACAATTGCAGTGTTCTAAAGCAGTTTAATTATCAGAACATGCCATCTGTGAATATACAAAGTATAGTAAGGATACACATATGCATACATACAAAGTGTAGTCTGAGTGTATTTCTACAACAACTTTAATTCACAGCTCAGGGCTTCAGAACCATCCATGTAATCTATTCACAGCTCAGGGCTTCAGAAATATCCATGTAATCTATTGCACCAACAGTTCTCATTTTTTTTAAACTTTTTAAGTCACTCATGATAAAGACTTTCCAAAGTGTACAGTAGAAACAAGAACAACATTAACACTTTCTTGCAAATTTTAATGCAAAACTTGTGACAGGGATCATAGAAACATGACGATTTGCACCATTTGGTGCTAACTGAATATCGTAATTTGCATCCTGGAGGAGATAACCAGAGAAATTGACTCAAAGTCCAACCTGATGTAATACTCCATGCAATTCTATAACTACAGGCTCTGAAATTACCACAACTGTTTACATATCTCAGTACATATCTGCCAACCTTTCAGTATCAGACATCGGGACACACCCTTGGAGTGGGAGATCGACAATGAGAAAACAGGGTGGGAAAGTTTGGGTCAGAGGAACAACTGTGATAGTTCTCAAAGAGACTCAGTTTTCAACAGTCACAAATTGATTAATCTTGTTACCGTCTGTTTATTATATAACATAAGCCACAAATCGTGCAAATAGACCAACCTACCTTACCATACATCTGTCTTTGCCTGTGTGTGTGTTGCATGTGCACGGAAATACTTCATAATTCAAATTGCGCTGCATTTTCTCCAGAATTCTGAGACTGTCCCTTTTCTGATCTTTTGACATGCCCTAACAAACAAGCTAAAGAAGAAGTGTGAAACATCTCTTGTAGGGGGTTCAGCAACGACAAGGGTTGTGTTTTCCTGGGTTGCACATAGTCCTTTTGCCATGTTCAGGTACTATTAAAACGTATCGCCAACTCTTGGGTGGCTGTACAAACCATAGTTAAGCTGTAGCATATTTGTTTCGGAGGGAATGGTTGCCTTGATGAGGACAATGTGGTTGTTTGGAAAGATTAGGACAAGATCGGGTCATAGTGAGGCTGTGATGTTGTCTAGAGGAACGGTGGATGTAGAAGAGGATAAGTGGTCAGGGAGATCAGCATAGATTTGTGGGGGATGATCCGTGTTTTGGTAGGCTGAGGCAAGATATCTAGGAAGTATGAGGTGTTTTAGGACAGAGTTATGGCACCAGGTGTAACAGCCTTGCTGGAGAAAAGGGGAGCAGTGATTAAGGATGTGGCCAAGGGTCTGGCAGTTTTGGCAATGGGGACAGCAGGAGGATGAATGTTTTTTATGCGTTTTTGTGTGGCAAGAGTAGGCATGCAGTCAACAGAAGATCAGAGGATGAAGGACATTAGGCTTTTTGGAATAGATGTAGGATTTCCATGTACTGTCAGTGTTTTCAAGGTGAAGAAGGTTAAGGAAGAAGCTTTGTACAAGAAGGAGCTTAACTTTCTTGTAGTAAAACATGAGAGGTTGTTCGTGAAAATCATGTTTAATTTTCATTTTTATTTGTCAAAGATGGGTGGAGGGGAATTTGGGTGTTATCTTGGGATGGTCTGAAGAGGTGAGATAATTTTGTTGCAAGTTGACAAGGTGGAAGGTTTTGGTGAAGAAGAACAGGTATCAACTTTGTGGGAGAGTGTGGAATGTATGTTGAGGTCTGGAGAAAGAGGGAGGACTGCAAAGGAGAGAGCAAGGCATTCCAGGTATAAAAGAGAGGAAACTTATTCATACTGCGGACGTTGAGAGAGAGTCGGTCGTGTAAGATGGCAGAGAGAGAGAGAGAGAGTGGATCGTGTAAGATGGCAGAGAGAGAGTGGGTCATGTAAGATGGCAGTAGTGGCACAGCAAGAGAGAGTGGGTTGTGTAAGATGGCAGTAGTGGCACAGCAAGGTAGTGAAAGCTAGGATTTGAGGAATTTCATCAAGGCTGCATCAAGAGAAGGAAGTTGGGATTTGTTCAGATTGTGGAATGTGAGGTGGAAGCCTGCAATGACAGAAGGACATAGTTTGTGTGGACTTTTAGTTTGAACTCAGGGTGGATAAGGGAGGAGTCAATATTTGTCAACAAAGTAGAGTCTTTATCGTGGATGAATTGAAAACCACAGTCAGAAGAGGAGGATGGGCCAGTGACAGAGCCAATGTATTTTGGGGCATGGGTTTAAGTCTCAGAAGCATTGTTGAACCAATTTCAGTTATATTGTTTATTAGCCATTGGTGAGTGTGTTTGTTTGTTTGTTTGTTTAATAAGGTTAAAGTTGTCAGCATATGGTAGGGTAATAAAGGAGCCTTGGAAAGAGTAGCCAAATTTTGAGTTTAATTTTAGGAAGTAAGGCATTGTATTAAAGCAAAGGATAAAAATCAGGGGTAAAGAGGAACATGCTGTATGACATAAAGAATTTTGAGGAGCACCACTTAGGAGCCTTAATAGTAGCCGATAGCTTGGGATAGAGGGTTTTGATGTATGCTTGAATGACAGGAGGGAATCAATTTTGTGAGAGTATATGAAAGATATCGTGTGAGACAGGGTCAAATGCATCAGGGAGGTCAAACCAGGTGGAATGGAAGGTGTGTTTGTTGAAGCGTGCATTTGAAAGGGAAGTTCATTACAGAGCAGTGTTCAATGCAGTCGTTGATGCCTGTGAGGAAAGCCTTCTGTTGGGCAGGGTCAGTAAGTTTGTTTTGTAAGACGAAAGACTGAAAGCAGTCAAAAAGAACAAAATAGTTGTGCAGGCCTTTCAGTTCACATCGCAGTGATTGGCAGGGTACACACTTAATGAGAAATTAATTGGGGATCAAGAGTGCTAAACAAAAACTAAACTTTTTTTAGGTGGGACACCCCCTCTTCTCTTTCTTCATGTCAAACCTATAGGATGATTCTGGTCAGAAACCTCTCCTGGAACAAACACAATTCACTCATCTCATTGCAGCTATGCATGCTTTTGTAAACTATTGTGACAAACTGTAAGGAATATCATGGATCAGATGTGATTTGGATTTTCCTTCAGTAGCAAAACCATTATTTTGTAGCAATTTCCTCGTCAATCAGCCCTTCACTACTACTGATTATGCAGTAACTCAAAACATGGCACTTGCTTCTGTCAAGCTCTGTGAAAGAATAGCAAAGAAGCAGAGTTTGATGGCAAACTTTTTTCTCAATTTGTAATGTGATAATAAAAGTTTTTATGGCATTTTTCAGCTGGATGTCTGAAAAATGTTCTTGACAGGTAACATGATCAGCTTGCTGATGAGTATCTATGTTGCCATGGTTACTCACTGCAGGTACCATACCAAGTCAGCTGGAGTACTGCAGGTTTGCCATTCATATCACTTAGTCTCTTTCACCCAGTGCTGTGCTGCTCAAATCTTGTAGCATTTGCTGCAAGGCTGTACTTGTAATATGTTACAACAAATCGTATGTGCTTTCGTGACTTCACTGCCCACAAAGCTTAGATTCCATGAATTTGAAAAGCGTTATTAAAAAGAAAGGTCTCCCTCAGTTCTTGCAGAAGGTGGAAGAACTAACGTTTTTGAAAGGTCTCCCTCAATTCTTATAGGAGGTGGAAAACTTAATGTTATTGAAAAGTCTCCTTTAATCTTACAGAGGGTGGAAGAATTTCTCCTTGTCACTGGCCAAAGTTGAAGAGGTTTGCAGGAGCTGAAGTGTGCTGGACTGTCCACATTTGTGGCAAATCAGAAATGTTGTCAAATTGGCTGTGCAGTGATCAATCTTTGCTACATGATGCGTGTGTGTGTGTGTCTATGTGTGTGTATGTGGTGGTGTGGTGGTTGTGTGTGTGTGTGTATCTGGTGTGTGTGGTGTGGTGTGTAGCTTGTGTGTATGGTGTGTGTGTGTGTGTGGTGGGGTGTGGTGTGTGTGTGTATGTGGTGTGTGTGTGTGTGTGGTGTGGTTTGTGTGTGTGTATGTGGTGTGGTTTGTGTGTGTG
>JAOWAW010066448.1:0-16706 GCA_028565695.1 Nicola tetela | reverse complement strand
TGTGTGTGTGTGTGTGTGTGTGTGTGTGTGTGTGTGTGTGTGTGTGTGTGTGTGTGTGTGTGTGTGTGTGTGTGGAGAGGGGGGAGGGGTAGACTCATACCACAAATGAATGCTCATTTTGTTTGAATGTGACCAAATGGGGCAGCTATGCAGGCACATACATTATGTGCATGAGCTAACCCTAACCCTAACCCTAGCCCATATGTTACTATGGGATATGGTAGTCCACATTCAAACGAAACAAGCGTTCATTTGCAATATTGTTGTTGTTGGGGGAGGGGGAGGTGAAAGGCTGTGCATGCTCAGGACAACTTACAAAATAATAATTTCGTATTCTGGCTATAGTGGCTTAGCATCCCGCCTTCAAACTATGCAGTAACAATTGAACATGCCCAAACCCTTTGACCTGTTAACACACCTGTGCTTAAGCTCACGCCTCTTCTAATAACCAGACTCCACTCATCCCCCAGCATTCCCACATCAACACTCCAGGGTTGTCACCTAATCTCACGACAGCCACACAATGCATGCCATCTACTAACAGCTGCAGTCAGCTTGTTTTGCTTGGGTAAGGATTTCATTTATCAGTGTAGCCGCAAGTTCTCTTCCCCTATTACTAAGTTTTCTTTCTTGTTTTTGCCCTGGAATCATCATCGAGAAACTTATGGGACAGTGCGCCGATCATGTTCTATTTCACGCTAACAATACCCCCCCCCCCCCCTTCATCCGACAAAAATTATAGCAGATCTTGCCTCCACAATAACAGTAGCGCCTGATGCTGTGTAGGCCTAAAATATTAGCAGCTATAAATACTAGCACGGATGTATGATGCGCTGCGACGCGCACGAACTGGTCTGCGAGATGCACGTAAGTAAGCTTTCTCGCCATGTTAGTAATTTTGTCGAAGTTCTTTGTCATCCAGCTGCGGTATCAACCCCACATTCAAGTGTTCACACACTTGGTCCTTCAAACGGAACAGTGTAATCAGTTGGCACTGCCACTTACCGACCTCGCAGATTGACATCGGTGAAATAAATGTCTGAGACAAATTTTTCCGCCCGTTCCAGCGTGGCCCGCTTGAACTTTGTCACGGGCTCTGGCCGTTTGCTGCCAGCCTCCAGCCCTGACAAAGACTGTGCGGCCATGTTCAGCAATGACCACTACCTGTATCAAAACGCCTTGTAGCTAAGTTTGGTGAGTAGTATCATGCACAGCTTGTTTGTCAAACCCTACCCGCTACGATAACATGAGAAAAAAAGGTTGTGCTTCTTTATAAGATAAGCTACCAGAGTACATTTCTCAGATTACACAAAACGCTGAATGTAGAAAGAAAAACTTCTCTTTGGTTTGAAGCTGCCAGGGGCCAGGCTGGTCGAAACGGGTCAAGCTGAACTGCAACTGTGAAGCTGTCATCCGCCGACAAAGCTGGGTCGATATCGACATAGCATAACTCATACCATAATATGCATGCCTCTCCAAAATTAAAAGTAACGACAGTAACGGCGCTGTTGCTACGCAACAGAAAATGGCGACCAGCTGCGCAGCGCACGTAGCGCCAGCTACTGTTGGTGGCTAGGTTGCCTTGCGATTGAAGCATGTGAAGTCGACGTCGATCTTCCAACGCGACATCGATCTCATCGAGGTACAGTATACCTGGTATACGCGTATAGGCAGCTCGGCTCTTCGCAGCCGGCTGCCGGCTGCAGAGCTAGAGTCAAAGCTCGAGTCGGACGGCGGAGGGCGGCAGCGCGATGCTTCTGATTTCACCCCTTCAAGCTTGTCATATCAGTTTGCTGCTACACATGCGCCGATCACGGCCGATCGCTATCGACTTTCTCATGAGGGCGCTTTACTAGTTGGAACACAGTAGCTTCTCGAGCTCTGCTGTTCTGAGCAGCTTCTCCTAGAGCTCTGCTGTTGTTTTTTTTTTCGTCACGGGTAGCCTGTTTGAAGCGTAAGGTTTGCAAAAATCAATGGGAAAGTCGAAGAGAAAGCGATTAGTTGCGAGAGAGTTTGCGGCTGTAAAAAAGATTATCCCGAAGGATAACCGCATCAGAAGAACAGGTTAAGGCTGCTGGTCTGGAATTAAAGAAGAAAGAAGAGAAGAAAATGCACCATGCCCCGCAAGTGTCATCAGCACTCTTCTTCAAGTACAACACACAGCACTAGTTTGGGCCACCCTACCACGTTCTGGTCGACATGAACTTTACGAACTTATCCGTTCAGAATAAGTTCGATATTTGTCGAAGAATGATGGATTGTCTGCAGTACTCCGAGTCGAAGTGCATTCTGTGCGTCACTGACTTTGGCTGAGTTGGAGAAGTTGGGATCGCCGTATCGAGTGGTATTGTCAAGCCGGTGAAAGATCCGAGCTTTGAGCCTTCCTTGTCTTCAAAAGGGAACAATGTAGACAACTGCCTTGTGGATACTAAGTAACTCAGCATGAATGCTATGTTGTCGCTACTAAGTTGTGATGATTTGAAGCGCAGTGTCCGTAAGGTAACTGATGTGCCTATTATGTACACTTCTCAGCATAGATATGGCATCGAACGTATGCCAGACGGTTTTGGTCCCCCTTGAAAGTATTAGTAGGAAAATACCTCTCCTTCTCCCCTCTTTCGCTGTACCCACCTGACCCTCCCTCCCTCCCTCTCTCTCTCCCTCACTCTCTCTCTCTCTCTCTCTCTCCCTCCCTCTCTCTCTCCCTCCCTCCCTCCCTCCCTCCCTCCCCCCTCTCTCTCTCTCCCCCCCTCTCTCTCTCCCTCTCTCTATCTATCCCTCCATACACATGCCTATGTCTAATGTTGCAAGGCTCCAGTAAGTGTCTCAGAAATGGCTACCTCTTTTAATTTCAGCAGATGTAGGTATTTGTAGACACAAACCCTTAACAAATTCTTCATTCCGGTTTCCCTACCTTGTAGATGATTATACCAACAATGACGACAACCAGTCCACCCCATGTATACCCAGTAATGCTGTCACCAACTGCATTGTAGAAGTGGTCAGTCATCATGATTTCTTTGTCGCGCTGGAAAAACACGGCGAAGATGGGGCCAAGCGTGATGAGTGCCATGGTGAATGTTGCACTATGCTGCTGAACAGTGAGAGCCTGCAGCAACATCTGCACAGTGGCTGACACTGCAAGCAAGGTAGCAAACAGGCCACCGTAATTGCAGAAGTCCTGCTTATGTAATCCTGAACCATCGTACCCTCCGCTCCCTTGGAAAATACACTGTGCGCTAACATGGAGATTTCTACCAAAGGAACTGATCGTCTCATGGACGCCGTTGCAGGACGGAACAACACCAGGGATGAGGTTCAACCAGAAAAAGGCAAGAAGCCAAATTAGTAGCCAGAAGTTATTCACTGCAATGGCGATGGGGATGTTGAGCTCACCGACACGATTCCGCTTTGCCTGGAGCAGGGAGGTCACAATCACACATATTTCTCTGTCAAAGCACAAAGAACATGGAAAGAGAGTAGAAGAGCACAAGGCAAGCCAAAAACACACTGCACTGAATCCAGCAGTACTTGACACTTGAAAGAATACGCAAGTGGATAAAAATCTACTTGGGGGTGCCAGCTGATATGAAAACATGCCAAAAACAGCACACAGAATTCAGATAGAACACCATGAAGGAATCCAGCAAATCTTTGCACTGACAGTACATCAGCTATACCACCATTTATCCAATTGTACATAAAAATGATCCTTCTGTCCTCTTTTTCTCTACGTGCCAACTTAATTTGTTTTTTTCTCTGAACAGTTCTTTCCTTTTTCTTCCTCTTCTCATAGAGTACATAATTTCCTTTCTGTACATTTGTCTGTCTCAACCTATAGCTGCTTGTTCATCTGTCTACTTTTCACTCTCTTTCTCCATTACCCACCTTTCTCTCACCTCCCCATCCATCAAAACAACCTGCCCTACACCAAAAGGGTGTCAAAGCACAACCATTTAAGGTAGCCCATTACATACCTCACTGCCCCTTGAGTACTGCAAAAAGTATTCCATTAAAATGTTGACAAGGCCGACTGGCAAAGTTGAAATCAGGTAAAGAATATCCCAAATAATGCGAGCTCCAAGCGAATCATTAACCTCCAGATCACAAGTAGCATTTGCGGTTGTTATGTTCGTGTCATTGTCAAAGCTTGGACCAGTGCTGTTCCCAGTACCGTTCGCAGATGCACCATGCTTGCTCTTCGATGAGCTGGAAGAGACAAAATCATCCCTTAAAGAAAGTAGTGCACCACCGATGACAATAGCTGCACCCAGTAACTGTGGACACACACCACCACCACCAACAGGGACACCATTAGTCACCATGTCACATGAAATTTGAAATAACTTGCTGTGTAAAGAGCTACCTAACAGTCCAACTCCAACCAGTGGAGTACTAGTACTTGCTTGCAAGCACGCATTCAAATTGCTCCATGTAACAGGAATCACATTTAAAATTCCCAATGGGCTTCACAGTGGAAAAAAACTGCAGTTGGCTGTGGAGCCCTCAGATTATTGGCGATTAAAATTCTATGCTAAATCACAACCATGTTGAACTGTTCTGGTGTGGGGCAGTATGTTTTTCCAATTGGGCACAAAACACATTGCCATTGGCATGTACCTGTACATCTACATGTCTATACTTTCCATATGGTGTCTACGATAAACTTATTCTCCAAATACAGGATTCTAATAGCACACCTGCTGGCAAGGGTGGCTTTAGGATTAAAGGTTACTAAGTCAGTGATCACGTGAAAGCACCACCACACTTTCTTTGAGGCCTTTTTGCTATGCTAAGTGCACATGTCTCATTTGTTTTGGTATGTGCTGCTTTCCCATGGTAAGAATGATGGGTTCTGCCATTTCAATCGACGTAGTTCTCAGTCACCTTCTCACACATTAGATGAAATAATACACAGCTGGCAATAAAATCTTGTCATTACATGGTTAAGAACAGCAACCGCACAAAGCTTGAAGCAGGACCTAAGATGTCATAATATAATCTGTGGAAACAAGGTACCACGGGTCACATTGTAGTAGCACAACGCTCTTCAATATTTCTCCTGCAAGACCTGCCTTGAAACATGAAACAGGCCATTGTCCTGTTTGCAACACAACCCCTTAGAATTACTGTCCCATATCCTAAACTTTGATTAAATCCCACGTGGCTAACCTGCATCCAGTTGTATTTTCTCTTCAGCAGCAGATAACTCAGGATAATGGTGAAGGGAATGCTGCCCTGGGTCAGAATGGCCTGAAGGATGCCTGGCACGTGCGGAGAACCAAAGCCAGCCAACACGTAGTTTATCATCAACAAGAAGCCGATTATTTGCGGCAATGGAAACGCCATATAGGTGCGGTTCAGCGGCCTGTACATTTGCGTATACTCCTCCTTTGGCCGAAGATAGACGTTTATTAACTTCATCACAAAGGCCAGGATTAAGCTGATCACCATTGTGAATATGGCAACAAAGACGAGCATGAAAAAAGCATGCTCTGGCATGGCTTTCCCATAAAGTACGAGATAGGTGATCATAAAACCGTAAGACAAGGCCATGGCCAAGCCCGTGACGAATTCGATGATCGCCGTTTCGGCCGAGGAGAGAGAAAAACCCATTGCGTTTGACGCTCACCTGACAGAACCTAAACAACCGGCAGAATTCTTCCACAAAGGTGTAGATGCCCCACTCAGGCGGCCAACTGCAACTCTCGTCAAGAAAGGGAGGGCCGTTAACTACCCAAACAGGTCTAACAGTGAGCAACAGACGCTGCTTGCTGGCTCAGACGACCCCGAAGAATAACTCGGAAAAAGTGTTGGCCACTCTATGAACAGTTGTCATAACTTGCAGGTCTGGTGGTGAATGATAGCCACAGCCACATGTATGATGAGGTTGAATGTACATGTACCTCACTTACATGAACGATCGTCAATGGCCTGGGTTGGTTTGACGTGACAGACTCCACGTGCAGACCCCACAACTTCGCCTGCTTCAACAGGACCAATAACGCCTCAGCTGCAGGACCATTAGTCAAGGACCAAGAGGACAAGAGATGATCATGATCAAAACTGACCACTAAACCAACAGGTCGCCCAACACCCTGCGATTATACATCGTGATACATGGCCAGCCGATTTATTCATTTTACCACTGTTTTCCTCGGCCTTTGACTGTTCACTTTACTATACATGGCCAGCGCGTGGCAACGCTAGCGCTAGCGCTTAGTTGTCGGGACAACTGAGCAAATTACAGTACCTAGCGACCCTCATACCCAGCCAGAAGGTTCAAGGGGTAGAGAGCAGTCAATTCTCAGCTCGCTGTTCTGATACTTCAGACTACGTTCACCTTTGTGATTTCCAAACGGACCTGGGTTATAAGCTTACTTTGGCGAGTCACAACTGCTTCTACAAATGACCCCTAAAGTTAAACACTATAAATAGTATAATTATCTTCCTCTATGTACGGAGATGTACCTTTCTGCAGTCATACTATTCGTCCGAAGAATAAACCGTGGAGGAATGTGCATCTCTACCATCTCAGCAAACAAAAACGGCGACTTTTTCGTCGTGCGACATCGTCGAAGCTGCCCTATCACTGGCAGGCGTACAGCAAATGTCGTAATCAATATACTAAAGAGTTCAAAAAGCAGAAAAAGCGGTCTTTTGCCAGCCTAGACGAAGAAGAGAAAGCCACCGATGGTGGCGAAAGGCAAAACGGTTTGCTAAAATCGAGACATCTAAATCACATTCTATACCTTCGCTCGTAAATAATGGAGTCGTTGCTACGACTGACACTACGAAAGCCGATGTATTGGCGAGCTTTTTCTCGGCCCGATGTTCAGCTTAATCCGCTGGAGATAGCTTCGCTGCCCCTTCCCTCTGCCCAAGAACCATCCCACGTTTGACTTCAAGCCAATCTCGGAGCAAACAGTTCTTAAACGTCTTCAGCACTTGCCATTAACGAAAATGTCCAGCTGTCCTCTTCTGACTCATTGGATGTTACGCGAAGTGGCATCTGTAATCTGTCCTTCGCTAACTTATCTCTATAATCTATCTGTAAGTACCAACGTATTCCCCGATGAGTGGAAAGCAGCTGTTGTTAGCCCGATTTTTAAGAATAGAGGAGAACCTCAGAACCCTACAAACTACCGACCAGTATCCATTCTGCCAGCTGTAGGGAAAGTGCTTGACGACATCCAGAGTAAGTAGTTGCTAACCTTTCTCAAAAAACATTCGCTCCTTTCTTGCAATCAGTTTGGTTTCCTACCAGGACGCTCAACGACTCTTCAACTTGTAAAGCTGATCAATGCTTGGACAAAGGCCCTGGACAATGGCAAAGAGGTGGCTGCAGTATTTCTCGATTTTCAAAAGGCTTTTGATAGAGTATGGCACAACGGTCTGTTATTCAAACTAGCGAGCTGAGGAATCATGCCGAACTCTTTGGCCTGGATCCAAAATTACTTAACTGAGCAACCGCACCCTGTCTGTCCGAATCGGCAGCACGTATTCTCAGCCCCATATAATCAGCGCGGGCGTGCCTCAAGGCTCCCACCTTGGCCCGATTCTTTTTGTAGTTTTTATCAATGACTTGTCATTCATTTCCAGTCCAACCGAGCTTTATGCGCCGGACGATGGCTTCTGTACGACGTTGTCACGAGATTTTGCTTGCAGGACGGAATTGAACATCTCCAGGAGGGCGTTACTATGCGGCATCTGAATGGGCCAAATCTAGGCAGGGAAGATTCGCGCCATCAAAAACAGAGCTTCTCCCGATTGGTAGGACCGTCACGATTCACCTTGCGTCCAAATCTCTCTACATCGAGAATGAACCAATCGTCGTCGTTGACCAACACAAACACTTAGGAGTGACACTCACATCCGACCTTCGCTGGCACGAGCATATCAATAATGTTCTTAAAAAGTGCAGGCAAAGACCCGGTCTTTTGCAGCATATATGCAACGATGTTCCTAGGTTACTTGCCGTAAAAATTTACATTTACGTTGTCAGGCCTGTACTTGAATACGCAAGCCCAGTTTTGGGCACACCGCTGCTTCGGCCGGCGATGCATTTGCACTCGAACGTATACAAGCCGGAGTCGCTTGTTCTATTCTCCACACTGGCTGGAACCGAAGTAAGCAGCAGCTTTTCGAAGATCTCGAGTGGCCTGCCTTGAGATGGCGAAGAGCAATCGCTGTTTTGTTGTTACTGCACTCGATAATCATTATTATTATTATAGATAAATCTCATAGTCTTTCGGACTCTCTGTTTCCTTTTTCCTCATCTAGAAATCCACACTGAACGCGCAAACCCTATCAGTTCATCCTACCTGACGTTCACACTTCTAGACATCTTAACAGCTTTTACTTTTCTTCGTTTTCTTTTTCTGTTCACTGGTATTTATATCTGTATATATCCTATTTTTTGTATCAGTGGAGACCCCCTCGATGAGGACCCTGGTCCTGTTTGGGCAATCCAAAAATATAATGATAATAACGAGAGAAATCTTAGCGAAACTTCTCCATGATGATCTAATAGAGTGGGCCTTCAACGGTAGGCCTATGCAGTGGACAAGCCACCTTAATTCCATTTTGAGAGTCAATGCGCATGCGTGAGTGTTCTTTGTGTCGCATAGATCGACGCCCAGAGTCGTGTTTGAGCTTGCAGTCAAATAATCATGCATACACGTGTTATGTGCCCTTATTTTGTTGTTGACCGTCGATATGGTCTTGCATGGTTGCGTCGAAGTGTGTGCACCATTAAGGAGAGTTTTCTCCATGTAGTTGGTAGTTGCCTTTGTCTAGTGTGCCTGTTAAGTGCTCTTGGGGATCGTCTGTGATGTCGTCCGTTACATAAAAAAAAAAAAACGGATTATGTTTCCGAACCGAGACGACGACGAACCCTCGAGCTGTAGTGCTTCTCAGCAGGTAGTTCGTCCAGTATCGATACCTGACCCGTTCACGGCGGCTGACAATGAGGACCGGGATGCCTGGCTCATGTACGTATACTTCGAGGCAAACGCTGACCTTAACCGATGGGATGAAAGAGCTCGCTACCAGGGGCTGGGTGTTCGCTTGAAAGGCAATGCGCAGAGCGTCTTCCAAGGACCACCCCGGGAAGTGCGCGATGGAGACTACCGCAGTTTGGTGCGAGCCCTTGGAAACTTTTTCTCACCTGTCGAACGTCAAGAGGTTCGAAAGGCCGAGTTTAAGGCCAGACGAAGGGCCCCGCTCGGGAAGTTGGTGGATTATGCTAGCACTATTCGCCGCCTTGCCAGCAAGGCGTACCCTGATGTGGATGCGGGCCTGGTCGATGAGCTAGCGAAGGACCAATTTGTCAACGGATTGTCGACAAGGGAATTTAGGCTGAAAGTGCGAGAAATAGGCCAAAGGAATTTGGACGAAGCTTTGGCTCATACTCTTCAATTGGAAGCTCTCTTCCAGGCAGAAGGTCAAAAGACCACGGCCAGTCCGTCCGTGCACCTGAGTCATGCGGCCATGTACGTGGGAGACACAGTAGTGGCAGCAGTTCAACGCCAGCCACCACGTACGCCATCCGCATTCGAAGAAAAGTTGCTCACGGCCATCGACGATTTGAAAACTGTCGTTTTGGCGACTGTGGCTGAACAGAGACCACGGAGAAGCCAAGCCAATTGCAGTGGAAGCCGAGCTGGTAGAGAACCCGTTTGCTGGAGCTGCAACCAGCTTGGCCACGTGCGCTGAACCTGGCCGACGAGAGCTGAACGCCGCGAGTCTCAGGCGTCGTCACGGCCGTCGGAAAACTGAGCGCCCCGTTCGTTCTGGGTCGAGCGGACGGTGGCGAGGAAGAGACCCATCTGTCGGCGCCAAGCTTTACACCAGATAATTCTGGTGGTCGGCAGGTGAAGGCGGATTCAGTGTCAGAATCTGTCGTTTCTGTTAAGACGCTGGGAGGGGTGTAGATGTGCCTTAGGTCAAATTGACCGTGAATGGTCGAGCTGTGTCTGCTTGTGTTGACAGTGGCTCGGCGGTGACGTTGGTGTCGCTACCGCTGTGGGTGGAGGTGCGCTTCCCTGATGCGGTGTTATCTACTGTCAGCACTGGGCGTCTGACTGCTGTTAACGCTGAGCCGCTTGCGGTGCATGGCAGAACGAAGGTGTCTGTCTGTCTTGCAACCGTCGTTGCAGATGTGGATGTGGTGGTCACAGGAGGAGTGACAGAGCCCTTCTTTCTTGGTGCCGACTTTCTGAGGAAGTTTCGAGGTACACTGAATTTTGCAAAGAATGAACTTGTGTTTGAAACGTGCTCTCTTCCGTTTCAAGTTCACGATGGTGTTTCGGTTGGCCCTCTGTCTGTCGTCAGTCATGTGTTGTTGTGTCGTGCTATTACTGTGCCTGCACGATCGGAAGTTATTGTGTTGCTTGCCTTGAGGGACATGAAGAGTTTGCATCTGAAAATGGACAAGCGGCTGTTTTGGAGCCTGATGTCCGTCGACTGGAGGTGCGCATCGCTCGTGCTGTTGTGTCTGTAGCAGCTAAAGTGCCCATTCACATTGCAAATTTTTTGCCATGACCGGTGAAACTTTTTCAGAAAAGCTCGATCGGTACCTTGTCACCGTGGCATCCCTCTGACACTGGAGAAGAGGAGAACGTCGGTGCGTGCTGCCATATTCATGAGACTTTTGACGACTCACTCGATTGGGAAGCCTTCTGCAAGTTGTTTGACTTTTCATCCTCGGAAATGAGTGGAGGGGAGAAAGACAAGCTTTATGACCTGCTCTTCAAATACAAAGATGTGTTTGTGCAATTAAAGCAGGATCTTGGACGGACGTCAGTTGTTAAGCACCGCATCAAGACTGACCTGACTACCTACCCGGTTCATTGCCCACCATATTGTCTTCTGGGACATTATAAGGATGAAGCACATGCCTTGCTGACATTGATGGTGGAGACTGGTGTTGGCGAGAGAAGCAGCAGTCCGTGGTTGGCCCCAGTGGTGCTAGTTTGTAGGGCAGACGGAATGTTGCGATTTTGTGTTGATTACCGTGGTTTGAATGCCATTACAGAACGTGATGCCTACCCCCTGCCCCTGATCAATGAGACGCTTGATGCCTTGAAGGGAGCTCACTTGTTCTCCACTCTCAACCTGGCAAGTGGCTACTGGCAGGTGGAAATCGACAATGCTGACAAAGAGAAGACTGCATTCTCACTGCCAGGCATGAGACTGTATGAGTTTTCCATCATGCTGTTTGGACTCATCAATGCCCCCAGCACTTTTCAGTGCCTTATGGAGGTCATGTTGAGCGGTCTGAACTTTAACACCTGTTTGATCTATCTCGATGATGTCATCATCTTTACAAATGATTTCATTGAGCACCTCACTTGGCTGGAAGAAATCTTTGTGCGTCTGCGAGCTGCAAACCTGAAACTGAAGCCATCCAAGTGTGCTTTCCTGTGCCCGTTGGTACGCTATCTTGGTCACATCATATCATGATCATCTCATGGTGTAGCAGCTGATCCAGCCAAGATCAAAGTCGTTCAAGAGTGGCCGACACCAAGGTCTGCATCTGAGGTTCGGCAATTTCTTGGCCTAGCATCATACTACCGGCATTTCGTCCCCGGCTTCGCCTCAGTTGCCACACCAGTGACCTGCCTGCTGGAGAAGAACTGCCCATTCAAGTGGACGCCAGTGGCGCAGCATTCGTTTTCCATCTTGAAACAGCGCCTCGTGACCACGTCAGTTCTTGCCTTTCCTGACTTTGGTGGCAAACGCTTCATCTTGGACACCGATGCGAGCCTCACGGGGATGGGAGCTGTCCTGTCCCAAGTCCAAGACGGAGTCAAGCATGTTGTTGCATACGCCAGCCGTACCTTGTTGAAATGTGAGCGGTGCTATGAAGTCACCCATCAAGAGCTTCTCACAGTGGTCTGTTTATCCATCATTTTCAGCACTACTTGCTCAGCAAGTCATTCCTGCTGCGCACAGACCACCAGCCACTCAAATGGTTGTTTAACCTCCACGAACATTCGGGCCAGCTGCCAGCTACAACTTCGAGATTGAGCATCGTCCTGGAATCTGCCACCCCAATGCCGATGCCTTGTCTCAGATCTGTCCGCCATCCCCTAGTTCTGCTTTGGACACTCCGTCAGTACCCTTACCTGATCCAACACCTGTGACATCAAGATCGCTAGAACTGCTTGTTCCGGCGGTGGTTGCTACTTTGACTGAAGAAGACTGGAGCAGACCGTGAATCCTGCTGAGTTGGCGCCAGTGGAAACTCCTCAAGCTTAGGTAGTGTCTGCTGATCATCCGCACTGTGGTGATGAAGCTGGTAGTTGGATATCACAGTGGAGTCCAAGTGAGCTTGTGGCGAAGCAAGCGGAGGATCCTGACCTAAGTGCTGCTCTCGGATGGTTCCAAGCTGGAGAGGTACTGTCTGATCTTCAGTCTGTGAGCCGTGCTGTCAGCCACTATGCTAGTGAGTGGCTGTGCCTTGTTCTATGCGACGGTGTTGCATTTCGCAGATGGACTTCACCTGCATTGGACCAAAGTTGGGACCAATTGCTTGTTCCAAAGTCATTATAGCAGTTGATC
Organism: Nicola tetela; assembly: GCA_028565695.1. NCBI lineage: Eukaryota > Metazoa > Porifera > Calcarea > Clathrinida > Clathrinidae > Nicola > Nicola tetela. The sequence goes on along the minus strand of JAOWAW010066448.1, from coordinate 4,139 downwards.
TTGTCTACGGTTCATGGGCACCGTTCTACCAGTGCACATCTCGGCGTGCAGAAGACCATCTCCAAAGCTCGCCTGTGCTTCCATTGGTATGGTACGGGTGATGATGTTCACTGTTGGATTTCTTCTTGTGCGAACTGTGCTGCTATCAAGCCACCTCAGCAGACTAGGAGAGCACCGCTGGGCACCATTTTTGCTGGCTACCCATGGCAGAAAGTGGCTGTTGATCTGGTTGGACCATTGCTGGTCACACATCATGGCCACCGGTGTATTCTTGTTCTTACAGACTACTTCAGCAAGTGACCTGAAACTCTACCCTTGTGTAACATTGAGGCCAAGATGGTCGCCATAGTACTGGTAGATCAAATTATTTGTCAATTTGGGGCTCCAGAAGTCCTGCACACCGATCAAGGCTCCCAGTTTGAGAGCCATCTCTTCCAGGAGATGTGTGGGTTGCTTGCTATTGTGAAGACAAGAACAACAGCGTATCACCTGCGGTGCGATGGCCAGACAGAGCGGTCCAATTGAACACTATGTCACAAGCTGCGTGCTAGTGCCTCAACAAATCTGCTGTACTGGGACGAGAGACTGCCTCAGCTTCTGTTATCGTATCACTCAAGTGCTCATGCCAGCACTGACTACACCCCATACTTCCTGATGTTTGGGGTGAAGCTTGTTTACCGCTGGATGTCGTGTATGGACTGCCTGAGCCGTCTTCTCATTCTGTAAGCAGCCATATCGCCAAGCTCCGCCATTCGCTTGAGGAAGTGCACGTACTAACCTGTGAGCATCTGCAAATGGCGCTTTCTCACCAGAAATAGATTTATGATTGCTGGTGTCATGGCAAACCATTCGCTGTCAGTCATCTAGTGTGGCTGTTGTGCCCAGCTATTCATCTGTGGTAGTCATCAAAATTCCACCAGCCATGGCGTGGACCTTACCGAGTGCAGTCTGTTCTCGAGGAGGTGAACTACTCTCTTGAGACCGTCGATGGACAACATTATGGAGTTGTGCACTTCAATCGTCTGAAGCCAGCTACCAGCGTGCCGCAAGCATCCGACAACATCCTGTGTGGTCTACCGGCTGAGCTGCATGCCGTTCTGTCAACATGGACACCATTCAGTGGGCACCACCGGATGACATGTGAGAGCTGTACGGCTGTGAGCGGTTGGACGAGGATATTGAGCCTGTATCCCATGCAGCCCATGTGCCACACCCTGCTCGACACCTGCATTGGCAGATACAGTTACCAGCATGCTTCAATGACTTTGTTCTCTATTAGTATGCATGCACTCAAATTTTCATGTTACTTTTTTTTCTTGTTTGCTCTTAGATTTTCTTTTTTATTCTTCATCTGTTATACAACACTCGTGTGGACACTCATTTCCCTACCCCAGGGGTGGTTTGTAGTGGACTAGCGACCTTAATTCCATTTTGAAAGTCAGTGTGCATGCATGAGTATTCTTTGTGTCGCATAGATTGACGTGCAGTGTCGCGTTTGAGCTTGCAGTCTTGATCATGCATGCACATGCGCCCTTTTTTTGTTGACCTTCGATGTGGTCTTGTGTGGTTGCGTCAAAGTGTGTGCACCGTCAAGGAGAGTTTTCTCCATGTAATTGGCAGTTGCCTTTGTCTAGTGTGCCTGTTAAGTGCTCCTGGGGATCGTCTGTGGTATTGTCCGTTATACCTACATTGCACATACCACTAAACAACATCACATACAGTGTATTTTCATATACTAGTATGCCTACAGCAAGTGTGCAATTCACGTATGAAAGGGTTATCGTCAGTAGTTTCATTCAAAATGATGACAGGGTGACACCAACATTATGGTGGGACGGGTCCTTGAGATATCAACAAGGCCACAGTTGGCAAAGCGACCCACTGGTAACAAAAGTGCACATTGCATGCTGGTATGTCAGCCGCTTAAAGGTCAAGTTGACAGGCCAGCAATGTACATACATATGCATGTTTACTATTATTGAAGAAACAACAACCCACTCTTGATTAATTTTGGATGATCCATCCAGTGGAACAAGAACTATAAAACTTGACATGATAAGGTTCGAAGATAAAGTTCTTGCTGGGAATACGCATACAAGACATTCTTTCATGGCACCAGCATAATGAATTAACAACACGATCTATTTGACATTTCAGCCAGGATTGCCCTGGCCTTCATCAGGTTATTCTAAAGTATGAGTAAGAGTTTGGGTTTTTAATGCAGCTGGCCTGTGTAGGTAGGTGAAGATCATGTGTAAAGGTGTGAAGGGTGGTATGTCTACGGATTACTTGAAAAAGGTGACAAAAACCACAAGTGCTAAGATGCATCAACTTATACCAAACTAAACCACAATGAATTCATCTTGAGTCTGGCATCCTTGTTCATAGTGTTTTTTGTTGTGTGAATCCACAGTGCTTCTTTTACATGTCAATAGCTGACCTTCTCTTGATCAAGTTGTTGTTAATTTGTTATGCTGGTGCCAAGAAAGAATGTCTTGTATACAATTGATAAGGTTCGTTCTAACTTGCTATTTGCACCCTCTCCTCTTTAATTTGGAAACTTCTAGTATCCCCAAGTTCTCCCAACACTCACTGAATCTTTTCTGTCAAAAGGCCATCATGAAAGATATCCATTTTTCAAAACAGCATCTAAAGTTGTAAAAATAAGTTGCCCTTATGAGGAGAAAATGGCAGTTCAAAATTCAAACGTAAAAATATCTTAAGGCTCTAGCACTTTCATATACTAACCAAACTGATTTTTGGCATGTGGACCTAGGATGGGGTCTTTTAAAATCAGTACTGCAGTTTTTCTAAATTCTATCTAAATTATATATGTTGGCTGCACATCAAGCCCTCAGGACAGCATTATGCCACCAATAAATTTCTATTGCCTTCTCTGGAGTGGTGCACATCCGTCCCTTACGTCAGTGCTTCAATTAACTGAAAGTCAGATATAGATCACACCTCATCTAAGGTATAATCAGTTCTATAAGAATTTGTGCATACACGGTTTTTTTCCGTAACAATAACTTTTGTTGTGTTTGAATATGTACAGGGAATGAGTGAGAAAAGACATCTTCTTTACAAGTATCTACACAGATAAAGGAAAAGCACTGTTTTTTTCTTTTAAAAATGTGAGAGAAAGAGAGGGAAATAGAAAGAAAGGGAAAGAAAGTCGAGGCACACATTAGTATAGACAAATACAAAAAAAGGATGCTTTTCCAAATGTTCACATCATGGACACCATGGGGTCATCAGTTCGCATTCGTTTTCGACGGAATGCTTCCATCTCTTCCTCAGTCGGTGCTTGTCCAGAATCAGCCATCATCGAATTATATGTGCGCACAAGTCAAGGAAATCACAACATATTGTTGGAAGACCTACACCAAGAATGCATACTGAACAAGCAACCAGAAGAACACTGTCATACAACAGGATTACAAAGTTTAGTTTTGGTTTACAAGACTGCACAAAAAACGACCAAACATATCCACATGACAAGCACTATACACATAGTGACACCAACACGGAGGAGAGAGTGCCCTACACACAAAATTATAATGGGATCAATCAAACAAACACAGAACTAGTCAATGTATACACATACTAACACACACACACTCACATAAATACATTCATACACAGACATGCACAAACACACAAAAACACACATGCTTGGGAAAAGACACAAACAAACAAAAGACACAAACAAATCAATACACTCCCTGCCTGCCCAACAAACATACAGACAGACAGACATGGAGACAGAAATGCACAAAAACACAAAAAAAGAAGATAGACAAACCACTGAAAAAGTTAGATATGGTCGTTTCCGCTCATCCATTGCCATCAAACGACGAAACTCCTTGTCCCTCTCCTCCTCTGCATCCAATGCCTGCAGGAAGACCACTCGAATAAGTCAGCAATGCAGACTCAAACACACAAAGAAGAGACAATAAGAGAACATGATGATATGTCTACTCCATTCTGCATTAGCCTCAGCACTAACCTAAAACCAGCAACTGCATTTCAGCATCACATTAACAAACTGCAAACAACACTTCACCAAGAGAGAGAGAGAGAGAGAGAGAGAGAGAGAGAGAGAGAGAGAGAGAGAGAGAGAGAGAGAGAGAGAGAGA
>JAOWAW010066226.1:0-16713 GCA_028565695.1 Nicola tetela | reverse complement strand
GTTGGCTTGGTCAGCCTGATCACTGGTTATCTTGTGTGTGTTGAAAGTGGTTGGGAAAAGTTGAATATATTGGGAGAAGCTGGTGTTGTTTACTGCTGCATGCATATTGAAAACACGCTTGTCAGGGTCAAATGAGTATAATTTTTTTATCATATTTTGCGATAAAGTGCTCCCTGAAAATCTGATTATTGGCTTGTTGCTTTGTTTCTTGCTAAGAAGCACTTGTTTCTTAGATGTGTTTTCTTAGCCTTTTTCTGCCTCTATCAAATCATTAAAAAATGGGGTTTGAACCAACTTTAATTTAAAAGAAATTTTCCAGACCCCCTTTCAACCTCTCAGTCACCATACACACCAATTCCAGACAAGTTACACCCCTGCTGCACATCCACCCATGACCCTTGGTGAATGCCAGCATAATCTTACAGCAATTTTGGCCTTTCACTACACAGTGATTCTTGGGGCACAGGTATAGATTTTAGATTTCCAGGAAGTGGTGCTGAGGGGTTGCTGTACGGTAAAAATGTGGCTGCTTTCTACAATTGTCTTCATTGCAAACAAGACGAACAACATCTAACAATGATGGAATTGGATCACACAAATGCTGCTGGCTGATTTTCGCTTATGTGAGCGTGCTTCTCATATGTTTAGGCAACACACACAAACACACATTAACATGCTAGTTGAAGATCACGCCGGTTTGCTCAAGGCACCAGCAGACACACATTGGAAGAGCCTTGCTCATGTGGACTGGATCAAAAGCCACGTCCAACAATTGCTGGGGTGTTAATGGCTGAAGGTGTAAACCATAAAGAGCCTGGGATTTGCTGCTCCCCATCTCTTCCATACTTACTAAGCTCTCTGAGTTTTGATCATAGTTTTCTCCTGAAAAAAAATTCAAAGACCTATGGAAAGATTGGATTTCTGTTTTATCATGTTTCCGTATAAATAAAACGTCCTCTGCCAAGAAACAAAAACTATTGGTCTAAGATGCTCTGGTCAGGTTGTTTACGGTCAGTTCTAGGGGATCCCCGGGCCGCATATACTTTGTGTATACACATGTGCATGCATAGATGTCTGCATACGCATAGATCTATGTCTACATGCATGTAAATTGCCACCTGCATCCATGTGGTGTTTGTGTAAGCTTTGCGAGCCAGGCTCAAACATGGCAAAGATTCTCCTCATCGAAGACATGTTAGAAGCCCAAATTTCAAAGAAGAATATTGGTAGGCTGTTTAATTAGCTCTTAGTACATGGCACAAAAGTGCTCTCTTGGCCTGGGGAGGCTCACTCTTCTGGACAGAGCGCTGCCTTTACTCTCACTCTCCATCGTTGTATGCCGGTCTTCGTTGATAAAGAAGCCGGTTGCTACCTTGAAGAAGCAAGTGTTTGTGCACTCCTTTGGACCTGCGCTGATTATCGATACCTTCTCTTACGAAGTGACCATAGGTAGGCAGAGTCAGTGTGGTCAGAGTTTGTCTTGGTTATTGGTTGTGCTCCCGGGAACTTGTTGATGCTTGCATTATAGCTTTGTGTGTGTGCGTGCGTGCATCACAGTTGTCTAGAGTGTTTTGCTTTTGGCGTTCGTTTTGAGAGCTGTGTGGGCCCTTCCACCGTCTAGCTTTGTTAAGGACAGTTAGAGTATTACCCTGAATTGTAGCAGAAAACAGGACGCTTCCTGACAGTGCAAGACGTTGCGAAAAGTAATTTAATTTTGAAGATCCACCTTCATACGATCTTGTCGGCTGTGAAAACTGATTTCTGGAAGCCAGAACACAGGAGCAGTTCCATGGGACTTGTTTTTCCTAATACAGCCACGCAAGCCTGTCAAGGATTAGGCTTTCGTTTAGGGGAATCTTTTTCGGTGCGCCCCACGGGTAGGTGAAGTGAGGGACGTTTTGGCAATCTTGGACGTTTTTTGGAGCTTTTTTGAGTTATTTGAAGATTGACAGGGTTTCAAGGAAAACAAAAGCCAGGCCCATTTTGTACCCCTGCTGGCCTAATACCATGTAAGATTTGATGAGAATTCTCCAAGAAGTAACGTTCCAGAAAATTTTTGAAAATATCTTGTTTTGTCATCATATTTTGTGCTATATCTCCTCTGTTTTCGATTCGTTTGCCAAGAACCTTTCTGTAGGTGCTATTCCTATCATATATTCACTACCAATATCCATTTGGGGGCAAATAATTGCTCAATCCTGAGCTAAGAGGAAGAGGTAGTTCCCAATGGCTGGCACTGACCTTAAATGGCCTGAGTGAAGGAGTGGTTTTCAGGTAACGTTCATGGAGATTTGTCACCTTCTAAGTATGCTAGGGGTACCTCCAAAGAATCGTGGTGCTATGCTTGTTGGGTCTTGTTGAATAGGGTCTTCAAGAAAAGGATGACTGTCCTGGGGGATTTTCAACAGGGGTGGCAGCTGTAGGGCAACTTTGTGGCAGGGTATACCAGAGTATATAGCGTCTGACTCTGACCTCTGTGGGTACTGGGTTCAAATCACCATGGGCCACACATGTCAGAAAGGTTTGCGGTTTCTTCCTTGCCCGTGTCCGAGGGTTTTCTCTGGGTTCTCCGGTTTACTCCCTCTCAAATTAAAAAAAGAAATCACCCTGAACATGCTAAGTAGTTATGCATCAGGTTATTCCCATACCGTCAAACTTGGTATTGCTGCAGGGTGAGCCCGGCTGCTTGGGTGCGATGGGTCGTGGTTGTCCATACAAATCCCTGTGCCTATAAATGGATTGTCACCACCACAATGGTGGGGGCTGATCTGGGAGGACTTCCATGGCACCACTTGACCTAACAGGCAAGTAATTAAAAAAAAGAAGTACCATGGTATGTGCAAGATTCTGTTTTTGCCATGGTAAAATGAAGAGAGCAGTTGGTTCTTGTAGTTGCTGTGGTTATCAGGGGAAAGTTTCTGACCTTAGGATGTTTGAGTAGACCGCAAACAGTTCTGAGAGGTGGATGGTGGCATGGCTGAGGAATACTGTACCACGGCCAGCCTGATGCATACCAGGAAAAAGGCTGTCTCCTATATCTAGACAAGTAATCAAGCTGTCCATCCTCGTCAATGTTCCTTACCTCTCATAAACAACAGGAGGACTGCAGCCATGCAAGAAAAATGTGACTCTGATTTTCTTTTTGAAGCGGGTCCTTTTACTCACTGTGGCATGTACCAGCTCAGTGTTCTCTCTGTCTCTGTCTCTCTGTCTCTCTCTTCCCCCCCCCCTCCCCCCGGCCTCTCTTCAATGTCTCTCTCTGCCTAATTCTCTCTTTCTCCCCTGTTCTCTATATGCCTTTTTAAGCTCTAGCTCTCACCCTCTCCCATTCCCTCTTTCTCATTCACTCTCTATATATCTCTCTCACCCGAATTACTCATGCATGCATACAGACCCACTCAATCACTCCCACACAAGGTCAAATCATCTGCTGAGAATGCAAGCATAACTGAATTGCTCCTCGCTGAACCTCTGAAGCAAACATACAATTTGTAGGTGCATGGTGTTTTCTTCGAAGACAAAAAAGTAAGCCACTTTCTTTGCATCAAGTAACCAGTGAATGGGACTGGCACGCTGGAGAGGCACCACAACTCTATACATATAGTGTTTGCTCTGACTTACCAGCGCAAAGTCAACACTTTTGTGTACGTGCTCTGTTCAGGGAATATACCATGCTCATTGTGGGAGACAATCATTTTACTGTAATGTTACACAATAATTAACTGAAATTCTTGCAATTGTGGCAGCTATGATAATAATACCTAGGTCCCATACAGTAATTATTGCCACCCTGTATGGGTAGCAGTAATTACTGTATGGGACCTATTGAAGAGAGGATATAGGTATCACTAAACTCAACTAAGCACGTGAACAATACATTTTCAGCCTATTGTGTTTTACCTTGGGTTTGTATGATGTTCTCCAGATTGTGCGAGAAGAGATCTCCAAGTTGAAGGATGTCGTGGATGTGACTTCAATCAAGAGTCAACTGTGGATAGCTTCCCTGATTAGCTATGAGGAGTACTGTGATCTTGAGTTGGGGACAAAAACCAAACCAGGTTTGGCTGAAAACCTCCTCATACGGCTAATCATGCGTGGCAACAGACGAGAATTTGATGATTTCCTTGGTATATTAGAGAGTGTGCCTACATACCGTGAGAGAGCGAAAGAGCTCAAAACGAAAGTGAATGAGCAGATTGGAGGTGAGGTGCAATTGACTAGTTTGCTATTATCAGTTTTTCAACTCTCAGTAATTACGTTATGACTTTTTGATTGATTTGAACTGGTGTAGAGGGTGGTGGTGCTGGTCGTGGCATTTCAGATGGTGGAGCAGACACAGCTCAACAAAACCCGTGGAATGTAAGACTCATTCAGGTTTCCATCTTGTAGTGAATTCTACACTGATTGCCAAGTCTCCAGCTTTGTGCTTTGGCTAAATTTTGTGTGAAATGCCTGTAAAATTGAGACATGTAGAGGTTAAGTTCCACTGTGCTAAGCAGTGCATTGTGCCTTTTTCTGCCAATAAACGTGGCCATTGTCTGCTCTGAGTTAAGAACATGCTCACGTGCGAGTTTCAGAACATAGCCTAGTGTTACCATTTTTAGAACATGTTTAGCCTGCCACTGAACCCATTGTGCCCCTCAGCGTACAAGTTTACTGTACTTTAAATTGTCTCTGTTCCATTACAACACGTCTCCATGACATAGAGCCAGGTCAAATACGAGCAGAGGGGAAGTTTTTGTTCTCTGGAATGACAAAGCCCTTGTAAAAAATATTGCCCAAAGGCACTTGGACATGGTAAGGAAGCTGGATGTCATGAAGCATAAAAAGCTCCATTACCCTCATCATCAGAGACAATCAGCTCATTGTCAGAGACAATAACTTTCAGAATACAGAAGTTAGGTTCTAGACAGTCTTGTAGGCTGTTTTGCCTATTGATAGAAGCGCTGCATCTCCTCTGTCTATATACATACACTGTTTGACTGTGGCTACCTTAGCAACAAAGAACAAGCAATCTAATGTGGGTGACATCATCAATTTTGGTTGATGTCATCGGCAGCCCTACATACCAGTGCATTTAGCTCATGTTTGAGATTGCCGTGATTGCACCAGCTGCTATGGCATTAGCCCAGGGTTGCCACTCCTGAGGATTTGCCAGCAGTCTGCTGATTTTCAGCTAGGTTTTTGGCCTCTTGACAACGGAGGGCAGCCTGCCGATAATTTGAAATTTTTATGTCAGAAAAGAGATGCTGCACTATACATGCATTTAAAAGTTCCGGTGTGCCAGCACCTCGAAGAAATAGATATTCTGAAGCCAGAACGAGGCGATGGATGTTTCTTTGGTTTTTGTAGTTGAGAACACGTTTAGTGAGCTATGCTACGCTGCCTTCTTTGGGTCCATGCATGACTCAACAAGACTCTACATGAGTAATAATATAAAGTCCCTCTGCCTGGCGCAGGTACATGTAGGCTACTTGATATACCGGTAGGTATACATGTATTATGGTGTGCACTGTCCATATTGCATGAATGCTAATGCATGGTGTGCTGGGTAGGCTGAACTCTTTCTAGCTACTGCTGCGCATTGACCATGCATCTTCATCTGAGCAGCAGAGCATGAGCTGGTGCACCGCAGTAGGTCTACATGGTACCGTCAACTACAGTACCTGCAACTGCAGTTTTGTAGCATTGTAATTTGTAGCATGCAGGGACGAAACTGCAAGGTGGGTTGGGACTACATTTGGCCAGTAGGCCTACATGTAGACTGCTCATGTAGGCCTACTTGGTCTTCATGTTAGGCTTACAGTTTATTGCCAACTTGTAGTTGGAACCAGTCCCTGCACCGAAAGACCAACTGGATAACTTTGGGTACTTGAACCACAAAACAGTTGGAACCATTTCACACTTAAAAAATCATACTAGCTGCTGGCACTGGTGCAGAGATGTCTACAGGCAGCATGGTTTTGAATTCCCTAAATTCCTGTTTACGTCACCAGTACTTTGGGTGACATGACTTGACAAGGACAATAAGGGGAAATGGTGGTGGACCCACTGTAGGCTGCCCTTGTGCAGGTCATGCATTGATAAGTGCCCGTATACATACACTGTATATCATGTAAATTTTGGTGCAGTCAAATTTGATGCCAGTTCAGTACACTCAAACCTCTTATCCGGATGTCTCTAATCTGGGCACCTCTCTCTACTGGACACCTTGAGCGTTTTTTTTTGTAATTATGGTGTATGCATGGCTAGCTGGCTACGCGCTACAGCCGGGCATGAACGTTGCTGGTACGCCGTTGTATGGTCACAGGTATGTGGCAGTATGCAAACTTTGAATCTTGTTGACGATTGAATGCAACAGCGTTGCAGTTCTGACCACACAAGGCACCAGTCTTTTCAGAAACATTTCTTCCACTTGGCACTTTGTGCAGTCTGTTCATAAAGTGCACCTCTAGTTTTTATTTTCATGTGGTGCTCCATCCATTTGAGCAGCGATATTGACATTTGCTTCCGGGACTGGGCAGCCTAAAAAGCGAAGTGGTGCATTGTCAACTTGGAGAAAAAAACTGGAGATTCTTCATGAACTGGATAGAGGTCTGTCACAGAGAGCTGTTGCTGAAAAATTCAGAATCGCAAAGTTGACCGTGAGTGCTATGGTTAAAGATAAGAAGAAAATCGAAGAGTTTGTTGCTGCCAATTGGGCATTGTAGTTTGCGAAGAAGCATTGCATTGTTCTTGATGCAAAATTTGATCTCGTGGATACAGTGTGCTGGAAATAGTTGCCAGCAGCATTCTACAAGTGCTCCTGTGTCTGGAGTTTTGCTGATGGAAATGCGAGGTAATTTTTCTCACTAATGTACCCCAATGCTAGGCCTGACACGTTCAAAGAAAGCACTGGATGGCTTTAGAAATTCAATGAACGCCTTGGAATTAAGGAGACTGTGCTGTGTGGAGAAATTGTGTCCACTAACGCAGTTTTGGTCAACCCATTTTACGATGATCAGTATAGTCATCCTATGAGATCACGTCACTCACCACCGTGCTTTCAAGAGAGAATGGATGACAACAAGAAATAGTGCAAGCTGATGAAAGGCGCTCAAGCCTCATGTAAAAGCCAAAGAATACTATGATCAGCACACGTGTAAGCTTCCACAACTACCTCTGGGTACAGTAGTATGAGGGCAACACCCTAGATCAAAGACATAGGATGTTGTCGCAGAAGTGATTGGATGTGACTGGTGCAGCCACAGCTACATAGTCAAGACAGAGAGAGGACGAGTGTATTGGTGCAACAAGCGTTTTTTTGCATCTATTTTGTCCTTAGCAGCCCTAATAATAACTTAAGGTGCTTGTTCTTATGTGCATATACGTAATATTTTTTGTACACACACCCTTATATTCAAGTTTTCATTTTTATTTTAGAGTCCGTTTCCGCAGTCACAGCCCTTTGGAGGGGTATGTGGTAGATACTAACTGGAGGAGCTATTTAAGTGCAGGTTGTTGTGTTATGCCAGTAGACATGCACATTTACAGGTGTTTGTAGTATTTAGCGCTAATCTGATGATTTAATAGGAGAGCGCTGATACTCATTCTTGTCATTCTTTGAAGAAGAATGCACACAACCCCCCCCCCAAAAAAAAAAATACCCAAGGGCTCTTGTATTCATTCACCCGGTATCCATCCATATCTCATTAGATGAAAGAGTATTTGTGTAGAACATTGCTGGGGTGTTCTTATTCAGATGCCCCCAGCTAAGGTATGTGGGCCTATTCGTTAAATGACCTGAGCTGCCTCACAATGCAGGATAGTGCTAGCTGCCCCACAATCCAGTGGTGTTGTATTGAATGAAATTCAATACAAAGTGTGCAATTGGAGGGAATACAAATTCCCATGATAGTGGGTGGGATCACTGTTGCACTCCTTGATTCCATGGTATGTATTATCACTGTGTAATGCATGGCAGAGAGGATATTTTTCACTAAACTAATTGCAGCATATTGCTCTGTGTTGTGTTCTCCAGGTTGTGCAGGTGGAGCTTTCAATGCTGAAGGATGCCCTGGACATTACGTTGATCAAGAGTCAGCTGTCAAGTGCTGACTTGATTACCTATCAGGAGTACTGTGATCTTGGATTGAGCATAAAAAGCAAACCAGATCACACTGAAGAAATACTCGTGAAGCTAATCAAACGTGGTGGTAAACGAGAGTTCTACCGTTTTCTCAGCATATTGGAGAGTGTGGCTACTTACCGCAGGATAGCAAAACATCTGAAGACGAAGGCAAAGGAGCTAGGTGGAGGTAAGATGTGAATGCTATTCCCATAATCATTATATCAGGTTACCTTATGCTCTGGGTTGTCATTGGCTGGCAATAATCACACTTTGTCTGCAAATTAGTCTTTGTCTCTTATTTGATTGAATGTTTGATCCAGCTCTCTTTGATTTAAAATAAAGTTACTTGAAAGATGGTGTGAGAGTGGGAATAATGGACCTTATTCAGTATTATTGTCTGGGAATGAGGTTTGGGGCACTTATTGGTTTGTGCTAGGATGGAACGTAGCGTTTAGCTAGCAACTCTGATCTTTTTCGTCAATTTTTTGCTAGTTCTTGTTAGAGCCCTGGCGGTTATCGCTCCACATCATTCACTGTCGTGAACTTGCTGTGTGCCCATATGAAATAAAAGGCAAAATACATCTCCTAAGCATGGAGCTATAGAGCACCTGCATTTTCATGTCTTTCACATTAATCAGTCTAACTCAGAATGCTGGAAGTTACGGCAGTAGGCAGCTTCCCATATACGGATGAAGGGCTCAGTATCCAAATTAGTCTAGCACTTTCCGAGTGCTCTGTTCTGTTCTCCTTCTAATCAGATCTACCGTTCTAGCCGTGAGCGGTAAAGTGGACTCCACTCAAACAATACAAGTTCAGTGGACTTCAGGAAAGATCAACGTCAGAGCACATAGAAATGCAGTACTAAACTGCTCAGTAGAACTCTGGTCCCTCACCTGTCGAGCGACCGCTCGCTCAGGCACACTGTGCCAGTGAGGAAATTTTATTTGATAGGAAAGGAGGGAGTGTTATTCTCAGCCCATTCAAAGGTAGAACTAAGGTAGATTGACTTGGTGCTCCGCCACAGGAATAAACAGGGACATACCCGCCCTGTGCCTTTGCACCATGAATCTCTGACAGGCGTCATCAGGATTCTTATCTGAGCCCCGTGAAAATTGGTCTATAACGAGAGGAGCATGCCCACAGGATAAAAAAGATGAGATGATGATGACAGCTTTGTTTTAAAGCGTCATATTCTAACACAAATTATAGCAACCATAATAATAACCACATTAGTACAGCGACGTGGCTATGAAAAAAACTTCAAAGAAACTTTGTCATGGCAGAAGCAACAACCTGAAGTAGTGTCTCCCTTGCCCCGCCATAAGTCTCTATTTCATTTCTGAAAAATGTCCTCTGCAGCTCTGAAGATAATCCTTCAAGCTCATGATGTTCTGAGATCTATTTTGTCCACTTTGAAGAGAAAACTGTGAGTAGCTTCAGCTTCTGCCATTGCCAGCCTATACTCAACAACAGCGACAATGCCCCGAACATCATGCCCAGCATAATTCTGAATAAGATCTATTGAATACTTCTATCCTTAGTGGCTAATGAAATAATAATACAGTTCTCTGTGTTTACTGTCTCTGTAGATATTAGCAGTGTTTCGGAAGTTTGCCCGTTCGTAGTGGTGCAGCGGTCACATGGCAGGGTGTCTGATCTGGCTGTGGATGGCAGGACAATTGAGAAAATCCAAGAATGGGATCGGCGTGGCTTGAGTAAGAAGCAGGAGAGTGACAGGGGTGGGGAGACAGATGGAAATCAACCTGAATTATCAAGCAATGTTTGGAGGAAGAGTAAGGCAGACTACGATAACCCAGACATGTGGAAGAGTGCCAACTTGCTGAGTCGCAAAGTGAAGTTGCACACAGGATGTACAGATAAAGAAGGTGCAGGTATTGTAGTTCTGACCGGACAGGTTACAGAAATAGCAGCTTGGCTCCGAGGGAATGATATCGTTACCGAAGAGCAAGAACTTGGCAGGATGCAGAACTCCTTGGATGATGATGTAGGCACTGCAGACGGAATGAGGAGACAATCACTGGATGCCATCACTTCAAGTGGTATCTACTGCGTCATACCACAAGACGGGAACACTCTGTATTTGGTTGTTCGACTTCGCTGGATGGATGAGCCAGAGGTGCAAATACAACTGCTACGCATTGCACTTGAACTGTCTCCAATGTGGCTCATCTTCTACAACAGGGCTGGTATTGAACAGAACGGCTTTTGTGTCGAAGCATACCGTGAACCGAGGATGCCCAGTGGTCATTACTTCGAACATAGCTCTAATGATGCTCAAAAGACAGCAGATTTGCTGATAAGTCAGCTTCGCAGTGCACTGACTCGGTTTCCTTACGGCAACAACTTTGTTCAGCCACTCGCTCTGCTCCACATCGAGTTTGTGTTTGATGTTTCACTGCAGTTCTTCAGTTCTGCCATGGTCTACCACAACCCACTTCTGGAAGATTCTCAAGCGAGATGCACGGTTATGACGCGTGAGAAATTTTTTGTGCAGTCAGATTCCAGAACAAGCAACCCAGCAGTTGTGCAGATACAGCAAGGCATACCAGACCTTACCATAGGCATTTCACTGAGGAGGGAGTTGAAGCCATCTTCCGTGGAGGCCTATCCAGTTGATCTCCGTTGGTGGCTTCAGATGAGCAGCAGTTATGTGGAAATTGCTATGCTCTCTTGCTCTTCTAAGTGCAGTCAGCCTACCACAGAGGCAACTACTGTAGAATGCATGCTGTTCCCACCAAGTTTAACTCTGTCTGGGAGGGCAAGAGAGGCATACCATGCTACCGATGTTGAGCAGTGTGATGTGTGTGACATCTCAGCTGTGACAGATGGTTGGCAGCCAGTTGTAGCTGTAGATGTGGAAGCCAGTGGGGACATGGGTAGCTCACAGACTGATCACATTGATAGGATGAGAGATGAAATCTTGGATGTGACGTCCAATGGCGCTAATGTGCATGTGCACTCAGATGAAGGCCTGTCCGCTGAGGCATCCATGTCGACACAAGATAGTATGCTAATATATCCTCAACAGCAGCATGCCGGCCAGGCTGACAGCATGGCTGTTGAATCAAACCAGACTTCTGCTGAGTTGTCTGAGAACGTACGCAAGACAATGAAGAACCTCAAATTCCCAGCATCATTGACCCATACATTCCTGGAGTGGAGAGGTCCTGTGCAGACAATAGTCTGTGTAGGGGCAGATGTGGAGAAGGCCTGCAGCCTCCTTAATGAACTGACTGGCAGCGCACTGGGTCTATTTGCCAAGGGGCCAATGATGTCTCCTTCTGACAAGGCAGCAGCAGAGACTCTCCAGGAGTCAAGTAGGAGTGTTCCTGTAAGCTACATGAAGAGTACTCACGCAGAAGCGATGCCCATTGGCATGCTCATGGCTCATAGGCATTTTCCAGCGAGTCAAATTTGGATTTGCTGTCGTCCATCAGATGCTGTGCTCTATGTCTTGCTGTGCTTCGGCCAGTTATCCCTTCCTGCAGCAGCTTGCCCTCGAGGATATCATGAAAGTGCAACTTTAGTCACTGCTGCAGCTCTTGCTAACATGTTTATTGTTTTAGCAGAGGGCTTCCCACAGGAGGTGGATGTAATTGAAGATTTGCTGCTTCCAGGGCTATCGCATTTTGGAAAGCACATTCCTAGGCGAAAGGACAGAGAAAGACAGCTGTTCAATGGCCTGCTTGTACCTGTTACTGCATCTGCTGATATTGCCCACAAATGCAGAAGCGGACCATGTTGCACACAGCACTTTCGACGGATCTGCAAAGAGAAGTCATGGTGGAAGTACAGGGGCGAACTCCACCATTACTTTGTGGGAGTCCAACCAACTTGCAGCAAAACTCCAGAGAGAACAATTGCCAACTTGCTCACAGAGTCTCACCTTTGCCATAGATCTGGCACGCACTTTCATGATATGCTGCGGTTCATTTTGGCAGCCATGAAGGTGCAGGGTGCAGATACCAGTCACTCACTGCAACACCTACAGATAGAGCGCATCATGGAGGGTCAATGGATAGAGTTCCAGAAAATGCTGAGGAGTGGCCTAGCTCATGGAACAGTGAAGGGTACACGTCTGTGCAAATGTGAAAATGTGGAATGTCAGGTCGATGTTCGTAGAGGGCAGAAGAAGTCAGCTGTTTTTCCCAGCACGCTAGAATTAGGTATTCTTCAGGAGAGCTTGGAGAATGGAGTTCACTATGCTAGCTATTCCCAAAGTCAGCAGAAGTCTGTCAGGTTGGTGGTGAAGGAAGTAACCCGTGCTGTAGATCCACAGCTGCAAGAAGGGAACTACAAGAACGTCCCTCCAGCTGATCTTCTTGCAGCACTACCGGGTACCCTACGGGACCTAGTGGAACGTCGGAGGGATGAGTGCAGGACTTGGTACCAGGAGACTATTCAAAGAGAGCCCTTTGGCACAAGTGATGGTGCAAGAAAGGTCTGCACTGACCTCATCGACAAGTTTGACAGGCAGTGGAATGTGTGTGAGGAGCAATGTGAAGGGTTGGTGCCAAATGGAGACAGATGCCGATACTATTGCTTGCTCCCAAAAAGTCATAGTCAGGATGTACGACATGACTGTCTGGATCCCACTCAAAGGCACGACTGCGAGTGGGCTTGTGACCTCTGCCAAATGGAAGGTTCAGATGCAAAACAATGCATAAAGGCTGCAGGTCACCAGCATTATGTCAACTATGACATGAAACTGCACATTTGTGAGAAAAAACATCTCTGTGAGGCAGACTGCTCACTGGCTGGGGCGCGTGGCTGTACAGCTGGTCACAAAGGTCATAGTGATTCTCGAGCTGGAAAATGTAGGTGGCGCATAGACCATTGCACACATGATGGAAAACAAATTCATGGCCATCTTTGCAGTGTAGATAGGGAACTCCACCTGTGCAACAAGCCATGCGCCCTGAAGGGAACCCAAGGGTGTAAGGGCGGACTTTGCAACAAGCTATATGACACAAAAGAGCATGATCTGCACCTATGTGGTGAAATTCATACTTGCAAAAGGTGGTGTGCTCAGCCAGGCGTTTGCAGGCGTGAGAAGTGTGATGAACCTGTGGAGCAGGATGACAAGAAACGAATGAAGGGAAAGGACGGATGGCGTTTACGATGTGCTAATCAGAAGATTAAGGTGGATGCAAAGGAACATGATCGGCCCTGCTCCTGCGGCGAAATGCACACCTGTGACAAGCTGTGCCCATTCTGCAAATGCTACTGCAAAAAGAAGTATCATCACAATGGGCTATGTGAAGTTGACCATGGTGAGGTATGCGCTGACAGCCCGATAGAAATTGTCAACATGAGAAAGGAGAATTTAGCGGTAGACATGCAAAGGCTTCGATGCAATGAGATATGCTCACGTGGTGGCCGCGGCCATGCACACCTGGTCATCTGTAAACGGAAGTGTGATGGAACGCATGGCTTTCAGCATCACAAGGAAACTGGTCATGACTTTGTGCGACATGATATGTTCTGGAAAGAGCTGAACCTTGTAGATCCGTACAAACCGCTTGACATCGATTTCTTTAGTGGATGTCCAGAGACATGCCAGCATCCTGAACACAGTGATAGTAAATCTCCAGAATATTGTTCTGAGCGACTGTACCATCCACCTATCTCATCTAGCAGCCTGCAGTCTCAATTCAAGGGAAGTGGCTACATTAGTCATGTACGCAATGGTGTTCCTGCTGGTCATCATTTTGCTTGTTCCAAACACAAATGTAGCTACAGTGGTACAATCTGTAGAAAAAAAAACAAGGGTAAAGAGTGTGGCAGTCCCTGCACAATGGATGTAGGTCACTTATCTGACTGCCAGTGCAGTGGTAAGCATGAGTGTGGTAAGCAATGTGCAGCTAAGGGATGTCAGGGAAAGTGTACCAAGTCGCCAGAGCCAGCTCATTCAAAAGCACAGTGTTCCTGTGGGAATGGAGGCTGTACGGAGGACTGTGAAATTTGTGATCCTCCAAAGAGGAAGTGCTGCTCACCAGATCACCTCCACAAACCATGGAATGAGAAGCACTACTGCAGAAATGAGCATCCTTGCCAGGATGTGTGCACAGAGCGAGGAATCTGTGATCTTGCTTCACCAGGCAAGGAATGTGAGCAACCTGGTTGTAGACGTGTGGGTATAAATGGTTTGAAGCTGAAGTGTGAGGTGAAGCGACCGAAAGGCAAGGAATATCACCCCAACAAGGATCACAGTTGTGGAAGGCAGCACACATGTGAGAAATGTTGTCCTCTTTGCGGATACTACTGTGAGCGGCCAGTTCGTCACGTGGGAAAATGCAAGACCTCTCAGCATGGCCCTGCAAAAAACCTCACGGCTGTGACTGGTGGAATGGTCATTTCAGCTGATGGAAAGGAAATCAGGCTGGATCCAAAGCTTACCTGTGATAAATTATGTGATCTAGCAGGAAGAGGACATTCACACATTCTGAAGTGTAATTGTGAGTCAAAGTGGGCAGCCAACCGGTACTTGAAAGAGAGATTCAGTCGTCTCAAGAGACGACACTGTGGTGATTACTATAGCGGAGAGGACATGGCTGCCCATAGTGAGTTCTGGGACTCACTTGCATTCTCTGACCCTGCCGCTGGGGAAGAGGCAGCTGAGTTTGATTCATGCGGGGCTGTTTGTCCATCCTGTCACGAGAAAGTTCTGTGCATGGAGACAATTCATCACGAACCATTGCAGCGAGAACATTTCACTGGGATGGGTTTCGTTGGCCCAAAAAGTCATCCTGAGGCTTATGGGCATCACTTCCCTTGTGCGGGTCACATGTGTGAGAACAAGTGTTTGCACCCAGGTCGACTGTATGGTCACTGTGGGAAACCATGTGATGGGATAAGTGATCATGTGGAGAAATGTCGGTGTGAGAAGCACTGGAATACATGCGGAAAGCCTTGTGATGCTATGAAGTGCGATGAGTCATGCACGATATCTGTGCGTGAACCACATAACGTGCATTGTTGTGATGAGAAGGACTGCCAGTTCCCTTGTGAATTTGAGGGCTGCACAGAGCTGTGTGGGCTCAGCCATGTGCATGACAAAGAAAACAAGGAGGGGAAGCTCATGCACCATTGCAAATTCCAGCATCGATGTCGCAAGCGCTGTGGCAGCAAAGGATATTGTGGACGGCAAGTACAAGGAATGTTTAGCTCCAAGGATATGCAGTTGGAAGATGGCACCGCTAATGGTTATCGTGATCAATGTGCAATGAGGATTGAGCCTGGAGAGAAGGCGCATGTTGGTGATTGTCTGTGTAGTACTGAACCATACAAGCATGCATGCCCGGCTGTGTGCCCACTTTGCCTCTGTGTCTGCAAGCATGACATTGATCACCATGGCATGCATGACTTCAACCACGGAAAAGTCATTGCTAATAATCCCGGAGTGATACATGCAACGGGTGAATTAGCAATGGAAAGAAAGTCCTGCCGTGATCTTTGCCAGAAAGCTGGTCGTGGTCATTCTCATGCAATTTCGACAGCTAGTTTCATAGAATCATCAATAGCAGTGGACAAGAACATGATCAGTGAAGATGGTAAATGTGTTCTTCACAGCTACTTTTGGTCACAACAGTACTTCAAAGATCCTGTTCCACAAGGTGAAGTTCTGGATGGCTGCCCAGCTAAGTGCTCTAAGAAGAAGGGTGAGCATTGCACTGAGAAGCGATGGCACGCTGACATACTTCGCAGTGGACAAGGACATACTAGTAAGGAGAAGATGGCAGCGGCTTTTGGCGACCGGGAAGTTTTTCATCACTTTCCCTGCAGGCATTTATACTGACTGATTGTGACACACGGAATGTTAAGGAATGGATATGACAGTAGGGATGGGTAGAATTTACTTGGTCTAGACCACCGCAATTTTTGCCTATCTGCAAATCAAACCAGACAACACCGTTTCTTGCTCCAAGCCTTATGCCAGAGAGAGAAACGCTAGATTTTGAATAAGGGAATACTTCAGAGCAGAAGTCATGTATCACCATTTGCTTTCTCTTGTTTATTTATCTTCGCACAGCTGACTCAAACCTGTATGCAGTGACCAAGTGACTAGCTGGTAACAATACAACTACTCACAGCCTATCATTTCAAGAGGCACTTGGTCACTGAAGGTTTGAGTCTGCTCAGTTTTATCTCAGTAGGTGAGAACTGTACCCTCTTGTAACACAGCTTTGCAGTGACTGCTGAAAACATCAGATCAGGCATTCAAGACTTGTGATACACATAGGGTTGAGCAGGTATGTTGATGACTTGTTCGCTATTGCCGCTTTCACTATGCTTCCTTTTATGAAAATTTCTGCACACAGATAAAAATGTTTTTCATCCCTGTGGCAAACGTTGTTTACAAATGTTTTCCTAGTCTGTGGATATCTGTAGAACACCTATTACAAACGATCCCAACAATGTTTCATAGCTAACTTTGGATTAATGTAGCAACGTCAGTGGTGGCCAAGGAGTCTGTGCTACCTCTTGCGGCTTCACAGATATCATACTGCAGAGAAATCCTGCAGTTGTAAGCTCATCCACAAGTTTGATAAATTTCTTGTGTGACAGTATTCCTGTGATTT
>JAOWAW010066116.1:0-13235 GCA_028565695.1 Nicola tetela | reverse complement strand
ATTCTCGCAAGGACCGCTTCCAGTAACCGTAGAACTGATTACATCTGCCTTTACCAGAAAGAGAGGAACGCCATCCGCGTGATACG
Organism: Nicola tetela; assembly: GCA_028565695.1. Lineage (NCBI taxonomy): Eukaryota > Metazoa > Porifera > Calcarea > Clathrinida > Clathrinidae > Nicola > Nicola tetela. Next base: position 13,149 of record JAOWAW010066116.1, on the reverse strand, counting down.
GCGTAACTACTCGGCGGAGAATATTGCAGAAACACTGGAGTAAGTAGTGGAATGAAACTTGCAGAAACACTGGAGTAAGTAGTGGAATGAAACTTGCAGAAACACTGGAGTAAGTAGTGGAATGAAACTTGCAGAAACACTGGAGTAAGTAGTGGAATGAAACTTGCAGAAACACTGGAGTAAGTAGTGGAATGAAACTTGCAGAAACACTGGAGTAAGTAGTGGAATGAAACTTGCAGAAACACTGGAGTAAGTAGTGGAATGAAACTTTCCACAGCAAATTTTAATGAAGTGCGTAATGATGAAGCACAGCAGTTTAGGGGGAATGGATTGGTTATAGCTGAAGACGGGAAAAAAGCAAAGAGCCAACTATTTGTGTACCGAGGAAGGTTTTTTTTTTTTTTATCATGCATGGGGTGGCTGCAACTTAGGTCAGGGAATGGGGTTCCAAAATTGGCGGTTGCAGTAATATAGATTACGACAAGACACGCTGGAAATGGGATTTCATAGTAGTTCTGAAATGCCGACTGATGATCTTCATGTTTGAGCTTTCGGCATCGCCACGAACGCTGAAATATCGGCCTGTCGGCTTCGAAAAATTCATTGAGCATTCTAGACTTGAACAGGCGGTTACCGGCGGTATACTGTGACGTACGAGCGTGCGCGTCTTTCTAGTAACAACGGCAACTGTAAGAATTGTGCAATCCGATTAGATACGTACTGCGGAATGAGTCTAAACGACATAAAGAAGAATAAGCGGCAAGCACTCGTCAAATTTTCATTAATGTTTTAGTCATTAATCAGACATATCAGACTCACTCAGGTAAGCTTTTGAAGACAAAATCCTTACTCTCCTCTTGCTGATTGAAGCTCAGCTGCTCCTTAGACTGACTGTTGCAACTGTTAATTATATGAGACTTGAGTACCTTGTCCTTCCAACGTGTTTGAATCGCTCCAGCCGCCATCGGAAGACTTATCGTCCGTCCTCTTCTGGCTTACAAAGCTCGTCATCGGGACAAGGCTACTGAGTCGTCGAAGGCGGCCACTTGTTATATGTCCATAGGCTTACCCAGCTTACCGGTAACCCATGATACTCAAGGCAAGCTGACCTGTTTGGCCACGAGCAGCTCTTAGATCCCCTGCGCCATGCAGGAGTGTACAATTAGCACACGTGCGCATGCGCAATGAGCCAATAGTCGCAGACTACTTCATGAGTAGTGTCTCGTCTGTATCTCAGCGATGTCCTGACCTCAGAAAGCGGAGCGCGATGTTCAAAAAGTGAGGTATCAGTTCCTGTCAGCCTGCCGGTTTTTCTGAGCGAGTATACCGTTCGCCTGCAAGCCAGTTTGCGTAAGGGCTTTGCCGAGAACGCTAGCGTATCCTCGTCTTCGGCCAACCGCAAGTTTATTCGGTGAGAAGCAGGAAACGTTAAACCTTGTCTAGGGCCCACTCGAATGGCTTCTTCCTGTTGTTTCTGTGAGTTGTCGAGATTAGCCACACGACCCTATCTCAAGCAGTATTTCCTGGCCAATGCGAAACGGAAGAAAGTCGACTTCTCCACGCTTTGGATACTTGGTTGGGTGCTGAGGCTGCCTGAAGGTACGCACTCGCAGGTGAATTTACAATAACGTGGCGAAAGTTGTTCAACCAAGGCCTTAACCACAGACGACATTAATAGTCAGAGAGTCACTGGTAAATTAATTCCGAGGTGGACTCACCGTGATATACGGAATCCTTGTCTATATCCCCCTAATATCCTAATATCACGGGTGGACCAGCGGTACTTCCTTAAGGGCCAAAATACGAAGAGCAAGCAGCGTGAGTGATGTTTCGTTACAAACCCGACCCTGTTCCGCAGCAATGGGAAGGCAAGCCGTCGCGACCCGCTCATGCAATTGCGCTTGAGAGCTCTAGTAACGTTCCTACCAGCGTCGATATCCGCTGTGGACACCGCTGGTTGCAGCTGGGCTTCTGAACTGGATTCACAAGGTGCACGGCAGGTGAACCTGGAAGTGGTTAACTCGGGCGTAGCTTGCTGAGCAGCCGGTCAATAGAGAAGAGGCTATGATGCAGCAGAAAATAACGTAGTAGCGATGTTTGTTAGGCCCAGTACTACAGGACATGTCGACAATGTCCCAAGAGCCCAGGAAGTCAGCGTAGGTGCTTTCGTGTGCGGAGAGGGACGCGTGAGCCATGGTTCTGGATTCACGTGCGCAATTCGAATTTTTTAGGTCAAACTCTATCTGTCCCCTTGGGCCTTGGCGTAGTGTTACCAGCTCCTCCTCTATCAGCCAGATCCCTTACCATGAAGAACGCACTGTCATGTACACTGGCATCCGGAATGTTTGCCATTTTATTTGTCAAACTATACTTCTCAAACTCGTGAAAGACCGCTGAAAATCCTTGGCAATGGAGCATGCACGCGGACAGAATATCAAAAAATACTTCAGCCTGGCCCATGGCCGGTGCCTCAATCACTGCGATACGAGCACTTTCACGTTTCCGGGTACCACTGCTTATCGGACTCCCTGTGCAGCTTCAATGAGAAAGCTGACAGGCGCACGCTGCTTGAGAAATAGTGAGATGTCAACAAGATCAGAATTATCCACCTATCTGCATATTATATACAATATAGCACAACGTATAGTAGTAATAGCACGCATGACTTCTGGCACTATCAACACGAATACATGTCCGACGCTCACACACCTTGAGAAGCTGTGCATTGATTTACGACCCCTGCCGGAAATAAACGATGAATTGTGTTTATCGTATGTTTCCAGACATGCCAACACGGGCTGAGGACCCCTTTAACGCTCCTTTGCAGTGCGCGCATACACACGTGTCGTATAGAGCAGTACATGCGCAGTAGCCGCTCTGGCTGACCTAGCACTGCTTACCTTAGGAGAGATCTATCGATTACTTTACAGCCAGGGTCATTGATGACGTAGGCTACACTTACACCGCCTTGTGTGGATTGGATTCTGAGAGAGCGCGCTTAGAGACAAGGGCATCTTGTTCTTCACCACTCTTCTACGCTGCGTGACTTAGCGGGACTACGGCGGAAGTAGACAGAGGCAATCGCCATGATCACAAGACACAGTTGTGATACGATCGCCCGGCTGGTTTTGAAGCTGTCGGGGTTCTCTGTGGGTAGTTAGGAATGTCGGAGAGGCTCTTCCGCTAAGTCGTACAACCCATGCGACTATTAATGTTCTTGTCTGCAACGTCCGCTCGCAATTCACAGAAACGATATGCGGCCGCCAGTGTGGCAATCATTCTCTTACGAGTGTCTCCTGAACTCGAGATTGGCCTCTTCGCGGCATGAGCTCTGCAGCCGACCGAAATAGCGTTCAGACCCCTTCCTGTGCTATCTGTTAACGCCGGATATTGGGCGAACTTTAGATATGAATGAGATTCTAAAGTGCTCTAATTGATCAACTTAAGCTCTACTTCGCGTAGATTCCGCACGTCGTTGGGCTCTCCGTATTCATACGTTGACCGGCTGGCGGACCACTTGAGCGACGCGTGTACCCGCTCTCACCCGGACAGAGAACACTTAGCCGACCATGTGACGTAAGGGGATGAATAAAATAGCCCGTTCAGGGCCTTGCGTTCGAGAAATAAGCGACGAGGGCTGAGTAAAAGTTTTTTTCATCTGTTATAGCCTCGCAAGAACCGCGCAGCCTGAAAGAGGTGCTGCTGCAACCGTCTCTTTTTTCCTCTTCAACAGCAAACGTCTTGGACACACACGAAGATCTTATTGGCAAAAGAAAACTGAAATGACTGCTCTTGAGACATCGGCACTTCTTCTACTTTCCCTCGGCCTATTGTGCAGTTGTTCGAGTACGTTTGCGTCAGAGCACCGGAGGCCTTCAACGAATCCAAACGACGAGGACTTCATGGGGACGCGCCAAAGTATTGTAAACTCGTATCTTGGCGTTGATCGCGTGACGACCTGTCAGCCGATGAACCCGCAACCTGCTCATTTTTGCTCTCATTTTGGGTACGACAATGCCCTCGTGCCCAATCTTCTCAACGACGACACACAACGAGAGGCCATGGACCAATTCCTGGGCTTCCGCATGCTGATGCAATCGCGCTGTTCTGCAGAACTGGACTTCTTTCTTTGCTCGTACTACTTTCCAGCGTGCTCAAGGGGCGAACCGGCGTCGACGGTCGCGCTTATCACACCTTGCCGGGCGTTATGCGAGCGAGTGCGAAGCCAGTGTCTGCCTGTCATGCGCAGGAACGTTCTTGGAATACAAGTCGATTGGCCGGTTGCAATGGAGTGCGATCGCTTGCCCAACACGAACATGAGCCTAGGGCCTGGCGGGGAGGTCGTCTACTGCTTGGATCGACCAATGGCTTCGACAAACGACCGATCGCGAACACGTCCTCAGCCGCGTAAGTACACACCATATGTTCTCTGTCAACCATCTAAGATGCCAGATATTTTTTTCTTAATTGTCTTCAAGTTTGACGAAAAGGTGACAGATAGTCCTTTCGAGGTAAACATAACTCTCTATTGGCACGATTTTTTATTTGACCGCCGCTACTTCGTTTGCGGAAGTCGCATTGCATGCCCTTTCTGAAGTATGTAGTGCGTGTGTATAGAGGTGTACGCCCGCTGGCGATTTGTGGATCGAGAGCTTTGTTGCGACTTTGACACGCATTGTTAGCTAAAAAATAAAAAAAAACTTGTAGATGCTATTTTGTCAAGCAGCCGCGGGCGGCTTTCTTGTTGGACTGTTTTTGTCTGCTCTGCGTCTAGCACTTGACGTACGTGTTTCGCTAGATAGAGGAGTTATCCTACAACCCGGACACGCTTTAGACATAGTCTATGTGGACGCTTATCAGCTGGTCTCCGCGAGACACGACGTTAACGTTATTTAATTTTTGAATTTAAATGCAAATTTTAAAAGATCAAAATTGAAAACCGGAAAATGATCCCGCTTTAGCTATTCGCGAGGCTTCGCCACATCGTGCTCGGCATTGCGCCAGAGTGACGCACTAGGTTAGCCTTTGATGGCTTGCCAATGAACGAAATTAACCGTTCCTTTGGGCAATCGCAATACACGGAAATGCGCACTGCATGTGTCTGGAGATTCCCCTGAGATAGAGCAGAGACAACCAAATGAAGAATTCGAAGACGAAACTAAAAATCAGAATGAGGCGCAGAAGATTTTCGGACACGTCTAATAAGTACGCCTACGTAAGAACGTCTACGTAAGATCCCACGTTCTTCTCCTGGGGTTAATCTTCCGCCCCGGGCTTCGTCCAAACCAAATTTAACACATTTGACTAAGTCATCGTCTTCATCGCGATTTGCTGTTTGCTATTTGTGTCTTTCACAGCTACGAATTGTCCCACGGCGAGCAGAGAATGTCCATCGCTGCCTGTGAAGAAACGCACGTTCAGATCTGGCGCCTACGATTTCGGTAAGAATGATATTTGTCTTCTACTCCACCCAGCAGCCAACGAAAGGCTGGTGTTAGCCGACGAGAGGCTGGTGTTAGCCAGCGAGAAGCTGGTGTTAGCCAACGAGAGGCTGGTGTTAGCCAACGGGAGGCTGGTGTTAGCCAACGAGAGGCTGGTGTTAGCCGACGAGAGGCTGGTGTTAGCCAACGGGAGGCTGGTGTTAGCCAACGAAAGGCTGGTGTTAGCCGACGAGAGGCTGGTGTTCGCCAACGAGAGGCTGGTGTTAAGGGGAGTTACCTTGTTTTGTTGGTTTTCCTTCCTCGGAGGGAGGAATTCGAAATCGGAGTACCCTTTAGTAAACCCTCGGATGCAGGCAAGAAAAATTCCTTCTGACATGCCAAGCGTTGGTTCAATTCGGGGATCGAACTTGTACCCCGCCCACAGAGGTCAGACGGAGACGCACTAGCCCGTCAGACCAACCTACAACCCCCAAGAAACTTTCGGTTTTCCGTTCTTTTATTTCTTTTTTGGCTGCGCCCGCTTTCACGTTTTAAGATGCATTTCGACGCATGTATTGTATGGTTTGTGTGCACAGTTAGAATGCACGGCGCCTCAGCATGATTCCAGGTATAGACGAAGGCTAGCACAATAGCTGAGCCAGAGTGATTCTACTGGAGAACGTGTGCTCCTCGACCAGCCAAAACGGAGCTGCTATATACTTAACATATGTATTTCCAGCAAATCATAGATCGCGACAAGTTTTCCTTCTTGTTCTTATTATCGTCTTGTTTTGGGACCCAAGATAGCGTTCTCATAATTGTCATATGCATGGTGTCTGGTGTGATAAGACTTACTACTTGTAAGTGTACAGCATAATTAAACGTTTTAGATAGATTGTCGAAGGAATCACGACTCAGATTTAGCTTTTCGTGGATCTAGAGTATGCCGGTTTATAACCCGGTTTTAATCGGTTAATGACTACTTGTACACTGAGTGTTCAGCTGATTTTCCGCTCTCTTCGGCACTGACTGGCTAGAGCTAATCACACATGGGCAATCTTTTCCAGAACTCCTCGACGTGTTTTCTTCAATGCTTCTCTTGCTCTGCTCCTTTTCCCACCGTCTCTTCTTTCTCTTTTTCCAAGCACCTTTTTTTCTACAAGTCTCTCTCTCCAGTCTCTCTTCAAGCCTGTCCACTCTCTTTCATGACACTGACTCTGGCTTGCATTCCACAAATCAATGAGTCGCTTCAGTGTGGCATTTTTTTTTCAGTGTTGAGAGCAAGATTCATCGGGGCATTAATGAAAGGAGATTCCAAGGCCTTGCAGGTCACTGTCCAGAGAGCCCTCGACAAGTCGCCCGAACTTCGCCGCAAACTGAGAGGAAGAAACGAGCAGAGAATGATCCTTCTCACAGCAAGTCGTCACCTGTGCGACTGCCCTGTACTCGAACCCGGCCAAAGCTACCTCTTTGCCGGCCACGTGACTGGGAATAACGAGTTCATTTTAACCGCCGACAAGGGCCTCGTCGCACCATTCCACAGGGTAAGACGTGGTATGGAGAGAATTCGGAAGTGGTTGAAGAGCATTCGAGGGAGAAGAAGGATGAGATCGGCCATTACGACAACGATTCCATAGACTCGTCAGCATGGCGGGAATTCTGACCGGAGGACCGTTATTCCCCCAATGTAGAATGTTTCGCTGCCTCACTGACGACAAATCAGTGGCCATCACCACCACTGATGCTGCGATAGTTTCTTGACAACTGGATTTGTCGTCTCCATCGCTAACTCTGCAATACAGTTTCCTTTCAAGCCAACAACTTTGCACTAACATTTTCTTATGGAAAATACATTAAAGACGTAATTCGTAACGAAGTAATGCTTGCGGGACTATTGTTGTTTCTTTGTCCTCAACTTCATTTTTATGATTGTATATTTCAGTTCCCATTAAATGAGGTTTGCTGGTGAATAATTCCACTTATCCACTTATCACACCGATGAACTGTGTTTGGACCTCAGCGTTATAGCTAGAGAGTATACTTAGCAGGGACATGTGGTCTAGGCTCAATAAATTACTTAAAATCGTATGTGTATTACCGGAAGGTCATGTGCAGTTTCAGGCTATGATACAATGTTTTCTGCACTTTACATGCACTAGCGTGCCTAAGCAAGGTAACGAAACGCCAATACTTTACGAGTCTCTTTTAAAATAAGTGGCATAGCCCCTGTGTGTCGTAGCTTGAATGAACAGGTTCGAGAGAACTCACGCCTTCCCAAGACTTTTATTGAGGGACTGACATAGCGGGATATCATGTATCATAATACTATGATATGATTCGATATGATGTGATGAGATAGTATTAAGATATGACATAATATGATATATCATATGGTATGTGATATGGTTAAAGAGGATTGCCCAATAGCTGTACGCTAATCGGGGGACTTTCCCCTGAACAGTAAAACATACAAACGAATTGTTACAAGAGGAAACTACAAACAAAACCTGTAGACCTACATATCAGAAGCAAAGAAAGAACGGATAGCAGAAAGGCATCAAGAAAAGTTGGAGAACTATTTAGATAACAGACGCTGGCAACTTACACCGGAAATGTTAGACGACAGATTATGACTAGATGAAACAAAATGAAGTTGCAATGAAGGACTAAACAAGAGTGAATGATTAGTTCGAGATGACACAGCCAGAGAAAGCATCTCCTTGAGTGTTGGTGGCTCTTTCTCATTGACTAACAACCGCAGCAGTGCTAAACAAGGCTCTTTTTGCCGCCAGGCCAGACAAGGAAGTCTCGTTGCAGCCCATAAAATGCAGGATACCCTCGTCGTTAGTTGTTGAGAGAACTGCCGCCTTCGATTTCGCGACTTTTAGTTGTGAATTCTCAAGACGCCTGAGTACTAGTGCTGTTTTCGAGGCTCCTCTTCAGACAGCCCTTCAGGGCTAGACCTCATGTAGGCAATGTAAGCCGTCTTATAGTCTTGGGTGAAGGATGGTGACGACAAGTTAGAATCCGACAGAGATTCACAGATCCTAATACTTTCCATATAATTGTATTTGCATGTAGCTCTCAGCATAGAGTTGAAGAAATAATATTGATAATCCCTAAATAACAGTGAAGGTTAATTCTTGGTATCCCTGTCATATCGATATCTAAGCAGGAAGCGCCATTTCCACAGGGTCTGGACCCAAAATTGAATTCGGGACAAACTTTTTAGCGTTGAACTTCACCCTTGTTGTTGGAAACTGCTCACGACGATGTGGATTTGAGCTTCTGTTGAATATTGACGTATCACTCGGCATGATCAAACAGAAAACTGTACCCTTCACATGTACGGCTCTATAGCTGTAACTCTTTATCTGTGAGGAGCAGCTGTTGAATCCACAGTGAATTCTATGCCAGCGGACTTTCCTGCAATTCCGCTGCCCAGGCCAACGCAATTGATGAGCTGTCGACAAAGCGACGCGACGGCAAGCCCGTGAGCCGCTCTAGTATAACAGTGGAGAGCGCAGTAAAGTAAAGCAGAGCCTTGCACGGATCCATGCCATGCAGGTTGAGTACGAGAGTTCCTTCCGGTCGCTCACAAGGGGCCACCAGCTGCCTGGTCAGTAACAATTGTTGTTGCAGCACCGGGTCCACAGCCACAAGATAACGCGACAGGGACGAAGGACAAAAGTTTAACTTCCTGCACGTGTTGATGGTAACTTACTTGCGACGCCTTTCGAGCTCGTGACGGCGATGTGTCGAATTTAGCTCGTGACGGCGATATGTCGAGTTTAGCTCGTGACGGCGATATGTCGACTTTAGCGGACCATGATTCAATGAAGAAGAGGGGTTAAAAATTCTGACGCCAAACAAATGTTTTCTCGAATCGTCCACCAAAGAATGCGCGCGCACAAATGCCGAGGCACGTCTTAGCATCGGTACGCTGAGGAGAGTCATTGTCTTACAAGACAGAGGAAGAAGGCCGGGCTCCGTAGAAACGTCGTGACAAACACTACCGAGCAAACCAGCCAGCATATCCTGAACTTCATTATGGCGAAGTGTTGGAAATCCACCGGTAGGGCAATGAAAAGCATGGGCCATGTTTAACTGATCTCCACAAACGTAAGTGGTGGGTAGGAAACGTACTGAACCACCGCATGACCTGATTGGTTTTACCCGTTACCCACCAACTATGCATCGGCTCAAAACTGGACTTTCCGGAGAATCTGTACGTTCTTTTTGTAGGTCAAGTACACAACTACAGGTGTGGGAAGTTTCAACACGATAGGATTTGGTTTAGATGAGATATGCCAGCCTCTAGAAAGGTACTAAAATGCAGTCTTCTGAAGAAGATTTCAAATATCCCTTCATGAAGCCAGGGGAAACAAATTCGCGGCTTCAACTCAGTCTCCACATTATTAAGTCGTATGTTTCTGCTCACCCAGGCAAAAGCCTTACCCAGAAAGCAAGCTCTGTGTAACAGTGTGTGACCAATTGTGTAAATTGTGTTGGTCGATCATAGTAGTTTATTCCTTATTGCATTTGATAAGGAACTTACGTCGTTTCTCTCAGGTGAGACAGTTTACCGTAACACCTTGATCATACTACTATTTAGTTTGCTGCTTCGATGTTCTGTTCTGACTATACTAGTGTTCCGCTGTTTCTGACATTCGAGTGGCGGTTACGCTCTAACTTCAGAAGTATGCTAGATAGAGCACAGCAATGCGTAAACGGGTTTAGCAGATCTAGCTAAATTATGCCTAAACCTTTTGTGGGCGCCAATGGTAAAACGCTACAAAAGTCTATAAATTGCTCAGGTGGACTGGATCGAACTTCATATATATATTGGACATGATAGAAATACCAGAGCCAAGAAATATTTTCAACTTATGACCTTACAATCCGTTAGGGATGGTCTCAGAGCATTCGAGAATAATTCCCAAATTTATAGCCCTTACAGCCCATTTAGGAAGCAGGTGTAAGGACCCACACACCATGACAACTGAAGGTACTAGATATAGTTCAAACTCAGCATTTCTACTTAGAAATCTTCAGACTACTACTGAGTGTATGATGAAACTCCTCCTGGTAGCTGCTTAGAAGATTTTATTCTCATTAGAGAACATTATCATCTTCAGAGACAATGCTCACTAGTCATATTTACAGTGTATACAGAATTGGGTAGGGTAGACGATAATGCTTTGGTTCTATTGTGAATGAAATAGCCTGTCATTAGATAACACTGTAGCTCAACTTGCACAGTATGTGTCCACTACAGAGCTCAGAGACAAAACGCCGAATTGTGATCTAATCACAGTTCCTCCAAACTGGCTGACATCGACATTCACATCTCCAATCCACACACGCTCCAGTGGATGGCTGCTTCTACTGCGAGCTTCAGTACACCGAAAAACAGTAGACAAACCATCACTACCAAGTGGATTCACAGACAGGTTTAGGAAACGAACGCTGGTGTTCTTCTCCAGACCACGGCAAAGAGCATCTGCTCCGATATTTCATATATGGTTGTCCCCAAATGCAACGAAACTAATGCTGGTCGAGCTGTGTACTAGAGCGTCGGCTATTGTACAGCACTCCTCGTCACTTGGACTTGTGCAGTATAAGTTGATACCCTTCAAACCCTGACATGATGTGAGCAGCCTGACAAGCTGTTGACAAGGATCAGCAGCAATGCCCTCTTCTCTCTCAGCGAAAATTGGGTTGTTTCCAATTGCCAATAACTGCAGAGTACAGTTGTTCTCCGCCAGAGCCTTGCACAAAGCCGCAAATCCAATGGCACTCACTTTGTTGGCATGTATAGATTAGAGCTCGGAGAGTGGAATTTCTGCCGAGAGCATTCGCCAAACTACTAGCACCTTCATCACCGATAGAATTACGTCCCAGGTTGAGGGCTTCTACACGAACCCGATCATTGTAGAGCTGTTCAGCAACTTGGTGTGCTCCACTGTCATCTATCCCTGCATACCGCAGATCTAGGTCACCTTTACCTCCTGGCTGGATGTACTCATCAAAGTGCGCGGACAAATCTCGCTGGCTGATCTTGTCACCACAGACTACTAACATACCGCACTCTACACGATCATCTGAACCGCCCGGCATTTCCTTTGCCTGCCATTCCAGAGCTTCCTTGTCCAACTCATTGTCATGAAGACGAACAGTCAAAGCCACCGGTGAGTAGTGCGAAGGCTGTGCCATTCGTGATCGGTGAGCTCTGCGTTTGAAAACAGTAGCCAGTACTTTCCTTATACGGTTGGAAACCACAGGGGAGTGGTGAGGAGGCTGTGCCATGGATGATTGGTGAGCTCTGTGTTTGAAGACAGTAGCCAGTACATTTACTATACGGTTGTCTATTGTGTTTTCGCTGAGATTCAGTAGAGTCAGGCATGGTGCATTCGGTGGCTTTGCAGCTTTGAGAAGTGGCTCAGCATCTTCTGTGCGTAAGTTATTCTTAGTCATGTGCACGCTCTGCATGTGCTGACCAAACAGAATACTCTCATACGATGGAGTACTCACTGCAGTGCTGGCGGTGGACTGTACTGGTACAGTCATACCTATATCCAGCTGCTGGAGTTGGCTGGCACGCACAGCTGGCCAAAGGATTTTATGGCCATTTGTTCCGATAGGATTGCCATGGAGACCGACACCCAGCAGAGACTTGTGGCTGCTCAGTATTTGACACAACACATCGCAATCTCTCTCATCCAGGTAGCACCAATCTAGGTTTAGGTCAACCAGCCTATGGTTAGGTATCAATGCTCTTCTCAGCTCAATCAGACAATCACCATGAAGACTGTTAAAGGAACAGTTCAGGTACTGTACATATTGTAGCGCACCAGTTGCAGTTAGAATCTTCAGATGAACAAGTCCGAGATTTGCAGATGTTAGGTCAACATCAGTGACATGCGTGGCACATGAGAGGGCGACTGACACACTGTGTACTTCACTTTCACTCAGGGCACAATTACTGAATTCAACTTTCCTTGGCAAACCGACGGCGGCTGCTTCTTGTATCTCACCCCTCTTGGTCTCCTCTTCTTCCGGGGAAGAAATCGGTTGTTGAGCAGCTTCAGCTATACAGCTCATCTCGAAAAGTAGCCACCTCCAAGTCCGATGCGAATGTATCACTTGTCTACACAACACTCTCATCAGAACTTTCAATTTCTTCACATCCAACAAACCCGCCACAAATCACCAGAAAGGAAGAGTCTCTTCTCCGGTACCAATCTTCTCCTGGCAAAGTGACAACTCCTTCTCAACTTCTTCAGCCAGTGACACACAATAGGCAGCCAGATATTCTTGCCAAGTCAGATGACAGAAATGAACTTCGTGTTTGTCTCCTAAAAGTGTCACTGTACGAAACTCTTCGATGAGTCCCAAACGCCGTGCAGCAACGACGGACAGCGCTGCTACATCCTTCTTGACGTCAAACACGAACTGTCCTCTTTTCAGTCCGGTCAGTGCGACCTTACTCACTTCACGAAGTGAATCTCTCACTTCTTTTGGAAGATCTTCGAGTCCAGCACTTATTGGGACGGCTGGTTCTGTTTTGGCTTGTGAACGACTCACCAGATTGAGGAGCATGGCTGTGTAAACTTCCGTACGTGTCTTCGGTAAGGAAAGGCCGTCCTTAACCAAGACCGCTACCATGTTGGCAAGAAGCGGTGTTTCCTTCATCAAAGCACGCAACTTTGTCCACTCCGCCTTCTTC